>JAMLFT010005437.1:0-17582 GCA_026544285.1 Pachyrhizus erosus | reverse complement strand
TCAATAATAACATATAAGTAAATTGAATAAAAAAAATATGTACATCTTATTAAAATTTGTTAAAACTAAGTTATTTATTTGATGTGATAAAAATAGAGATCTTGTTTGTTTATCAAGACTATTATTATGTATGATAAATTTATTAAATTTTATAAAAATTAGATATTTATGATTTTGTAATATTTATATCCTTGTTTATTTATCAAGACTAGTCTGAATTATTATCTGTAATAAATTTATTAAATTTTAAAAAAAACTATATTATGATTTCTTGTTGACTAATGTAAAAATTCTTGGTAAGGTCATAGCATAGAAACTAATCTTTTAGCAAATAGAAATATATTTATGGGATGAATACTTTCAAATACACTGCCAGAATAAACACTTTAACATATGCTATGGTAACAAGCTTTCAAACGTACTATTAAGGCAAAATAAATTTTAAAAAACATTTATTATTTCTGAAAATAGTAAGCATCAACGCCTAGGTGATTGGTACTTTAGAATGTATTAGATAGGATAAAAAGTTTTAACAAGTAACCATCAGACGTTCCAAAAACAAGTAACCATCAGACTTTCCAAAAACAAGTAACCATCAGATATTTCTGAATGTTACTAATAAAGAGGAAGAATACTAGTCGATTAGAATTTTGAAAATTGAAAATTTTGTCCCCTATTACAAACATGATTCACACAAAAATTTAAAATTAAAGAAAATCGATAACTTGTGTTCCCTACCAACTAAGACAACATTTCGGATTCAGCCCAGGAAATAAAATGTTCATAATTATCAACTTACCCAATTCCTGCAACTCCGTAACTCCATTGTGCCTGCTGAATACGCTTGGTAAGGTGACATCATAGAAAAGACTAGTCTAAGGTTGTTGTCTATAAGACACAAGACGAGCACTAGAAAACTTTGAGACTACAGAACCAGAAGATACAATGATGTCATTCATCCACTGCCTGGAAAATTAATTAAAACACCAATGTTTTATGAGTAAAAAATTCCAATAGAGCTTAAGTAATAATTCCAAATAACCCAAAAATAATAGAGGACAGGACACTGGATCATATCACTTTCCTACAATTGTCATCCACTACTTCCTCTTCCTCTTTTGTGATACCACTGCACAATATTGAAGGGTGTGTTAGCAAGACTGGTGGCCATTCTATACAAACATGTTATAACCATTAGCCATTCTGTTTTCCAACACAACATTGGCAACAAAAACAATTCATGCAGCAACTTGGTCTTGCACACTTGGGGTAGCAGCAGCTAGGCAATGAACATTTTGTTACACAACAGCTAGGCAATGAACATTTTGTTACACAACAGCTAGGCAATGAACATTTTGTTACACAACAGCTAGGCCATGAACATTTTGTGCAGCAGGTTGATCCAAAGCAACTAGAGAACTTGGGGAAACAGCAACATTTGCAGCTAGGTCTCCAACAGCAATCAGGACAATTGATAGACCAGGAAACATTCATGCAGCAGCTGCAATCAGGGCATTCAGGACATTTAACTCTACAACACTTCACTCTACAGCATCTACTACAGATGGAACCAGATCTTGACTTCGATTGATTAGCACTTTGCCGAATCTTTTTGAGGCGCTTCTCAGTTGTAATGCTCTCCATTTCTTGGATAAATTTGCAAAGATGGCGGATGTAATCAGGGTAAAGCTCCAAGTTGCAGTGACCACCTCCTTTGATCCACAAGGGGTCATATGACTCCCTTGCCATTTTCCAAAGTCCATTACCATGTAACCAATTGACAACATCGTCTTCTGTACCCTGTAAAACAATTTAACAGATCAATCATAATATTTTACTCCCAGGAAATTTTTAAAACAACAAATTAAATGCATATGTAGAGATTGTTAATCACAGATGACACATGCATGCCTGCACACACACATATTGAGGAAGGGAAAAAAACCATTATATGGAAGAAATTCTATTTCTCATTTGACATTACTACACCAGGTGCAGAGACATGGGATATGGCATATTAATGTGCTTAGAGGATAAAGTATTAGCATGAATGCTAATGTTCAATGAAAATTTCCATTAAATGCATGGAAAAATTTAAGAAAAAAGGGTTTGCCATAACACCTACACAATTTGTAATCCTGATATGCAATTAAAGCTGAACTTTTAGTTTTGGAAAATCAATTAACAGACATAAAGGCAACAGAGACTCAAGTAAACAAGATCACTATTCACCAGCATATTTTTACATATCAATAAAGCTTCAATTAAACTTAAAAAATAAAAATTATTAGCCTGGATAGGCATTCTTCATCTAATTTCTGATGCTTATATTCTATTAGAGAAAAATAGTTAAAGTTGAAACTAATTAAATAAAGCCAGGCATATGTACTCTGAATCAAGGGGAAAACTATCATCAAAACAATTAAACTGCAGAAGCAGATGATAGGCTATGATGCAACATAATACAATTTGTCTAAGAAAACATTCAATTAGCAGTAAGTAGAACTACAGCAAAAGTCAATCAAACAAGAACCTGGGTTACGCATTAAGCAAATCTCTCTCACTATGAAGTTGCTATTCGTTTGTGTTTGAGGCATAACCATTTTAGATGATTTTCTTTCATGAATAGACAATAGTCACATTACAAGTTTTTCAACCATACACCATCTTAATTAAAAAGAAATATCAGTAGGGAAGGGTTTCTCCAATTCCCAGTTCTTACTCCTTTAATTTCTTTTCCATAAGGAAATACTGGAATATCATATTAGCTACCTATCTAGGGAAAGCATTCCAATATGATGGGTAGTGTCCTTCCTTTGTCCATATACACCGAGAAGCTCCAAAACTAGAGAATCATTGTGTGCATTAACTGTTTTGTGTACTACTTGCTTTAAATGTCAACAGAAACAAATACAGAGAGGAACAGCACAGTGATTACTGTGCATCATATACTTACATGTATTACAAGTACAGGGCACTTGACCTTCTTTATTTTGTTGATGTTCTGCATGATTTAGAATAAAAAATTACAATTAGATCAAGTGAAACAATACAGGAAATGGAATATTAGTTATTCCAAATAATGACATCTTAAAAAGTGTCTTCTTCAATCTTGCTAAAGATTTCATGAAGAGGTTAAATTCAAGTAGATCAAATGGTTGATTTCATATTTTGGTCAAAATAAAGAAGAAACATTATACATTTACAAAATTTATAGTCATCATTTTTACTACATTTGCGTCATGCTTCAGTTTTTATGAGTACATTGTATCAGATTGCCCATGTATTATTTAGTATCCTGACCTTGTACGGAAGCGTAAGCTACATGTTTCTTTTTAATCCATAACCTTCAATATATTACCTTATAAATGTCAAAGCAAAACGTGAACTTCACATGGCAGAGCACTCGAAGACCAGAAAGAATGCCACTGTGAAGAACCACACCTCTCAACCTTGGCAATTTAGCAGCCAAGTGCAGTGTTGGTCCACTTCCAACTGATTGCCCATACAAGATTACATCTTCTTGGCTAACTCCATATTCAGTTTCAAGGCATTCATATATTGCCTCTATGTCAGCGTACGTGCTGGATTCACTAGGCTGCATGATTTTAAAGTATAGGATTTACATATCAATAACATGGCATTCATAGAATTTCTAATAAAGAAAACTACCATTTTTTTCTAACTAGACACATTTCATTACACAAATTGGAACAAAAAAGTCAACAGGGGCATATGCATCTTTCCATGTTAACATCAGCAAATTAACTGGTAACTCTTTCAAAATTGGTTAACTATAAACACTCTTCTAAGGTATTGTTGGAAATGAGCTTGATAGAGACAATATAAGAGAACAAACCCATACAACTAATTCCTTAATGTTTTGGGTGAAGATGTAATCTCATGCTCCCTTTGTGGTCTGTTGCTTTGGTCCATCGGTGCAGGTCTCCCCTGGTTTTGGGCTTCCCCTGACTCCAACAAGTGGTACTAGATCTGATGGTTTGGCTACTAACTATTAAGTATTTGGAGGCAGTGGTAAGTGTGGGCTTTAGGTCTGGGCACATGTTTGTATAGCCATGTTAACCCATTTGTAATCGAGAAGCTTATGCTTAAGGAGGAGCATACTATTGTGGTGAATAAGGCGCCCCTAATAGGTATAGTGTGTATGGATTTATCCAGACACCATTATTATGCATCATCTTATTGTCATATACTTCAAACACAAAAAAAAAAAAAAAAAAAACCAAACAATTAAACAAAAACAAAACAAAATGAAATTGCAATTCTTTTGGCACACTATAAATCAAACAATAAAAGTACCCTGCTCAAGTACTACCCTTTCAACAAAACAGAATTGTGCTTATGCGTGCGTTTGTGTGGTCCATTCAGTACAACAGAACATATAATGTTGTATTTGCCAAAGAATGGCCTACCTTGCCAGTAGATGCCCCATATCCAGAGTAGTCATATCTGCAAACAAAATATTGCATAAAAACATCAACTTTCAACTTTAGTCTAGAAATGTTGGCCCCCTAAAATATTGAAGTAGCATCATTTTCATCTTTCAAAAACTATTTCCATCAATTAAGCAAAATAATCTCCAAATATGATTCAATCAAGTCCCTTAGAAGGCTAAATTTGGTCAAATGGTGAAGTCAATTAGTAAACTAAACTGACGTATACACGACCGTTTAAGTGCCAAGAGTCATACTCATATCTCCAAGAAGAGAGCATTTTAAAAGTGTAAGTGCATGTGCAAGTAAAGAAAGCGCTTATTATTATGTTTTAATTAATTTAATTTTTAAAAACAATGTTGAGGGGTAAAAAGGGTAAAAAATTGACAGAGCAGGCTCATGCTCGCGCAGCACTAAACACCAAGAAAAACGCTAGGCTACGTCCCCATCCAAGTATAGGTAAAAACTGGAATACTTTATACAGAGGAGAAAGAAAATGAAACGGAAGACAAAGAGAGATCATCAAAAGTTTGCTACGGACTACCAAGAAGCAACCATAAATACAAGCCACTTTTCTTTTTCCCTTTCACTTTTACTTTTTCCAATTTTTGTTTGTTTCGCGAGGCCACTCTCACCCTCAGGTGCCCAAAACTCCAACTCCCTTCACTTTCCACATTGATTGAAAAGATGTAGGAAAAGGTATTGACATTGGCATGCCATATCCGATACACACACTCATAACTCTTTCACCACCAGATCTAAGAAAACCACGCACGACAACAACTCGTCAAAATCTAAACCAAACCAGACCATGCATAGATTTACTTAATCTCAGATCTACGGTACACAAACCCCACTATCACCCAATAAATATAGGGGGGGAAATAAAAATAAAATAAAACATTAGTGGAAGAAAGAGAGAGAGAGAGAGAGAGTAAAATTAAAAATAAAAACACCGGGATAATACAAAACAAGGGTCAGTGATAACGTGCGGTCTTTGAACTTCGTGACGGTTAATGAAGTAAAATAAGACCAGACAAAGACAAAGACAAAAACAACAGCAAAAAAAAAATAAAAATGAAGGAGCTTAAGCTTAAGCATGATTTTTCAGAAAACCACTAACCCCATGAGATTAACTCTAAGATTGACCTTGAGTTGCACGAAGAGATCATAGAGTTGACCCAAGTCAGCGGCATTGCCATGAGAATAAAGCAGGGTGAGGCGTGCATAGGGGTTCCTCAGATAAAACGCCACAATCTTGTTTCCATGCTTTGTGTCCACGAGAAGAACGTCGAGAGAGGTGTCATCGGCGTGGGGAATCGGTGCCGCCCTGGAGACCACCGTGAGCTTGCCGTCGTCCCTCTTCTTGAGCTGATAGGTAGGCGGAGACGGCGGAAAGAAGGCGAATTTCGCGGCTAACTGAGACACCATGCACCCCATTCACCCCCCAACAAGAGAAGGAAAAACTCAAACTCATTTGATGGTTACAGAGACTGTGACTGCATCTGGGGCTCCCTTCGAAGACTTTGTTTTTGTGTGATAAGAAGGGTGGTGAGAGAAGGTGAAGAAGGTTTTTGGACAGTGCAAGGAACGATAAAAATGGAAGTTGAGGCCCACTGGAGGGAGGGAGGGAGAGAGAGAGAGAGAGAGAAAAAAAAAAAAAAAAAGAGTGTTAAATGTTGAATGTTATGGGAGGGAGTTACTTCCTTACTTACTTAGGAGTAGCTATGGATGGGGACGGGGAACTGTGGTCTATGGATGTGTAGAGTGAGTGTACTGTGAGATGTGGAGTGTAGTGGTGGCAACACAGAGTGAAAGAGAAAGAAAGGACAGAGGACTTAATTTCAAAACTGAGTTTAAATTTATGTGCATGACTTCATAGTTGTCAGCTACACAGAGCAGCACCTCATTGTATTTCTGCTAACTGACATTTTTTTATTGGAATATGATACTTTCTTTCTTCCCTATTAAAAACAAATGATTTTCTCTTTTTATGAAATATAAATGTTCGTGTTATTTAAGTCTTGCAAGGAGTTAAAGGAAAGAGAGAGAGATACTTGTTATTATTTATTGAAAATTTTATTTAAGATATAAATATTACTCATTCTTTTTTATTTTAATTATTTTCTTAAATTTTATTATACAGATCAATTAAAAACTTTTTTAATAGACAAAATAATAATACTTTTACTTAATGAACCTTATTTTTAATTATTTTATTAAGTATGATGCAAGTCAATAGTATTTTTTTATCCTTTTTATATGACACTTTAAATAACATTCATACAAACTAATAAAATTAATAAATTAAATTAATTTTATTAATTTTTAAAAATATTATTAATCTATCAATTTTATTCTTATTAATTATCATTAAATTGTAACACAACATTATCAAAAGATTTATTTCAATAACAAGAAACACAAATATTTATAATCTTTAATAGGAATACATAAGAAAAAAAAATTGGTTTTTATAAAAATTATAAAATATCTTATATTAAGGACCATAAATTTTTTTTAAATTATATCTTATATAAAGAATTGAAGGGAGTAATATTTAAAAATTATATTAAGGATATAAATAAATAAAAATTAATGTCATATTAAAAGACTAAAATGACAATTATTTAAAATAATTTTTTTTATCTTACGTGACAATTAAAATGAAATAGAGGGAATAATAAATGTGATTAAAAAAATTTATAATATATTTATGAGTTGTTTTTAACTTATTTTAATATAACTTCTTAAAAATAGTTTATGAGAAGAGAAATGTTATCATCATATTTATTTATTTGAATAAAGAAAATTAGTATCACATTTTTAATATATTTTTTTTATTAAATGAAATTTATTAAAAAATTATAAATTTTTGTTGTCTAATTTTATATTAATGATTATTTCTCTTAATTTTATATAGTTTTTACTAAAATTTAACTAATGACATAGTATGTTTAAAAAAAATATGTTAAGTAGCGTGTTGTTAAGACTTCATAAGAGAAATGACTTATGAAAATAACTTATACTAATTTGTGAGTTTAATAGTCTTGCACTAACATTATAAAAACAATTTTATATCATCAACTAATAAGAAATCATTGTCAGTATCATTTTTAAAATAGTTATTATATAAAGTCAACAAACTTACTATTATTAGGATTTATAATTAAACAATAATAAAATTATTTTATACTAATTATGCATAACCTATTTTCTTATAATCGAGGATTTAAAGGTTAAGCATTGTGACATAAATAATTTTTTGAATGTTATTTTAATAATATTGATGAAATAAAATTTTATTTGGTGAGTCAAATCGAATCCATATATGATTAGTTAAAAATGGATTGATGTATTGAATATGTACTAGTAAAGGAAATATTTGAACAATTGATAAGATTATAGCTTATAAAATTTTCTTAGTGTTGGGATTGAAAAGATCTCAACTGTGTAGGATTTGTAACTACTATAAGATATCAAAGACTACCACACAAAATTTAAATTGGATATCTAGATGCTTGAAGTCACATTTGGCAATGATTATTAATGGTCTTTAAACAAAGCTAGTACAAAAATCAACTATCACATTTATAATTATTTTAATTTTAAATAAAATTGTACACATGTAATTATTTTATAAGTTAATGGATGTGTTGATTAAACTAAAAACAAACATGGTGGTGGTCATTTTTTTTTTTTGTTACAATCTTTGTATAAGTTCTCAATACTACTTACATTGCACGAGAAATGACTACTAATTATAAAAGTAATGTATATGTTCAAACTCATATTATAATGCATTTTTTTTTATTATCATTTACTTTGTTCTTTAATTTACTTTACTACAATAATCTTCTTCTATTTTGTTTCTAAACTTAATCTTTTTTAAATCTTTGTTTCTTTTTCAAACTCAATCCTTGTTTTTTTTATTTATTTGTGTTTTACATTTTGTGTCACATTACTTTTTTTTTTATCATATCTTTATTTTGAAGATACATTTCACATAACTTTATGATTATGATTATATTCAGAGAATTTTTATCTTGATCTAGGATTCAATTCATATCTTTATTTGTAAAAACATTTGTTGCATAGTTTTTTGGTTGCGAACATATTTAAAGATCTTCTATTTCAAAATTAATCTTTATTATATCTTTATTTTTGAATATATTTCATTTTGCATAAATTTTTGTCTGCATCCTTATTTATTCAAATAATTAATATGTTGAATGAACATTTAAGTGATTCCTAAATTATGAGTTGCTATATTTGTTTGATTTTGATGCAAAATTGATATCAATCCTCCTAGGAGTCCCTCCTTGTTTATGTTTCATCTCATCTCATCAATGCTCAGGATGTTATAAGGTTATCCTTAATTCTAATCAAGTTATCATTATTTTTCTTCATCCTATTTTGTTGACAGTTAATTGATTCTTCGTTTATTTTAAGTCGAGTTTACTTTTAACATGTTTTATAAAATAAGTGATAAAAAAATTAACAATTAAAAATAAAAAAATTAAAAATAATTTTTTTAATATTTATAAAAATTAAAAATATGTTTTACCTTAGATGTTATTATATTAACAAGACATTCACTTATTTATCATACAAGTGAATGCATTGATTGACATTATAAACAACGTAAGTCATTTTATTGATAAAAAATTATTTATTAAATTACAATTAATGTCATCAAATATAATCAAGACTTTAACTATTTAATTCTACATGTATTTCTAGATTTACAACATTATCAATATAAATTATTCATGAAGAAAAAAAATAGTTTAGTTATTTTAAAAAAAACTAATTAGTTGAAAAAAGCTAACTTAAATATTTTCATTAGTCTTAAAGAATTAATTAATTATTTTTATATAAGGAATAAGAGAAAGTAAATCATTATTTGTTAAACACTTAGGTTTTAAATAAATTTCTTAAAAATAATTATAAAAAAAGGAATTAAAAATTGTGAGTTAAAATTAGAATTAAAAAATTGTAAGTTAAAATGAACTCATTAATAAACCAATTTATAAAAACTATCTTATTTAATTTATACAAAAGTTAATTTGAACTTTAAGAAGTTAATTAATTTTTATTTTCATATTTTTTTCTTTTACAAAAACATATTAAAAATGATGTAAATACACCTTAATTAATTAGTTTACCTAACCGATCTTATGTGGTTATGTATAAGCTGGAAAGTAATGATTAATATTTTGTTAAATATTAGAGAAACAGTGTCCTGTATTTATTTTGGGGTCACTGTGATTGGCATATGGGATTCATGCATGCTCTCCGGTGTCTGGGGTGAACAACCTGAGAGCTTTGAACATTCTGGCTGGGTACTGATTGCTGACACCTGTATAAGCGCTTTTACCCAACGCCAATTACAAAGTAACGTTTCTCTGAAGATTAGACCTTTGATTGAGAGTCTGCAATACTTATCCAACTTCATTGTGACTTATGCGTAGTGGCTCCATGACCATAATTTTTGTGGGATAATTCCATAATATTTGAGCCTTCATTTCTAAGTAGCCATCAATGTCAATTTTGATGGCTCCGTATGATTAATTATCGATCAAATCAGACATAATCATGTTTCGGAGAAATATTCTTCATCAAAAGGAAAAGTTATGCATATGATGCGATTACAAGGGAGAAAAGGCAATTTTTTCCATCATTAACAAGGTCGAAATTGGCCTACAGATGCTTATAAATCGTTCAAAACCTCGACTTTCTTTTTCTTTATTTTATTTTTTTGGATTTTCGTTTCTCTATGTCAAAGAAAATTTGTGATTGGTAAAAGAAAATACGTGAAAGGAAATTGAAAGTGACGCAACGGACAGCGATTGGAGTTACTATTTAATGGGAGCCATTTTATTTTATGCTATAATCTTGTCATGTTCACACTAATTTATGCGCATTAGTTTCATTTAATTATTTTCCAAACAAAAGTAAGTTACTTGTGTTAAAATTAAAAGATTTATTAAATTATTTATTTTAATCTTATTTTATTGAACAATAACTAGAAAAATAATAATTAAAAAAAAGAAAATCATTGTCGGTAATCAAATATTAATAAGGAAGAGTCCAAAAGTAATTGGTTGTAAGAGAAATGTGATGCTAAGTTAATTTTATCTATAATATCAAAAGTTTGAATCCTAAAATCACGATTACGTGAAAGGTTTGTATTTTTTAAAATGAAAGGGTTTTAAAGTGAGCTACTCAATTTAAAAAATAATCTAAGTAACATACCTAGCAAATATGAATGCATTCAAATATCAATTGCTAATTTATTCATTAATAATTGAAATTACTTTCTTTTTCTTTATTCAATTTAAAAGAAATAAATCTATAAAGTTGTATCTATTTATCACTCTTAACATGAGAGAATTTTAAAATTATACATAAAAAATATGAAATAATTTTATATTATCATTTAATTATAAATGATCATATACAATAAATTTATTAATTTTTATAATAATTACTTTAAAAATCATATTAATGTATCTTCAACAAAATTAAGCCAGTTTGTGTTAGGTTTAATTTATTTTAAAATAATAAAGATTTTTATTAAATTTTAAACGAAACATTGCAAAAGAATAATCATTTCCTAAAAAATAAACTAAAACTTAAATTTTAAAAAATAATTGCTTTCAAATTAATAGAAAGAATCTTAATGCCTTTAATCACAATATGCCACTAAGAAAACTACAATGTCCCTCATAAACCGTGATCAACAAAATAAACTTTTAGCAAAATGAAAAGCCAAAGTAGCCAACAAATCATAAGCCAAGAATAATAAAAAAAAACAGCATCTATCATAAAATAATATATTCCTCCACAGAAGCAGAACATGACAAACAAAATTGAAATAAAAGAAATTACAGTCTCTTCATCTCATAAACATGAACAGTTAATCATTTGGTGCAGCTAGCATTTTTGAAAGCGTCTTACTTCCTGCTGGTTGCTCTTTTGACAAACAAACATAACTTTAAGCTTTTACCAATAATAAACAAAGAAGCCTAATTACCTTAAAAAGTTGCCTTATTCATTAACAAAAATAATCAAATACGGACAGTAGCTACAAGTGCAACCCATGCCTCTAAAACAAATTAACAATTAAATGATGATAATAACATTGTGATGGGGCTGACACAGAGGAAAACAAACCAAAATTGGAAGGAAAGGACAACTCAGTTGTTGCCATGTGTGGGACGAAAATAACTTGACTGCGGCAGTAACATTGGCAAGGCAAGGCATGTGTGGCAGAAGAGAGAAGAGGTGTAGGCACAAACCAACAATTCAAAACAGGAATTCAGTGAAAATAAAGAGAGAGATCACAATAATAATAATGCATTGTGGATGAAAATTCTTATAACTTGCATTGAGTGAGGTAGACCTTGTAGGGACACTTCACCAAACCACGAGAGATTTTGCTAATAATAAATGTTCTTTTCAACACAACTTTCATCTCCTTGTCATATTTTTAGATTTCTTGATTTTTATCAATATTGAAGTTTTAGTATGATATTTCAATTTTTCTATCCTCGAAAATTTGGTCAAATTAGTTTATCACAAAGAAATTAGAGAATAGTTAACAAATATGTGGCTTTTAAATAATTACACCAGGTTTTTACACGTATCACTTTAGGGAAAACTCATTTATTGCTTTTTTTTAATTATTATTTTATGTTACTTTTAAAATGCATTTGATAAAAAAAAAATAAGACACCTTAAAATTTAAGTAAATATTGTTGATTTTGAGTTTTTTAAAATAATATATCCGTTATTCAATAACCTTGAACACGGAGTGGATTCTTGTATATTGAATCATGTTTCTCTCACACTTTATTGTTTTACACTATTTTTATATTCTTTCTTTCATGATTAAAAAGAACAAGAAGAAATTAAATTTCTTTTCTTAATTTTTACCATAAAAAGACGGGTTTACAGCTTGTGTAAAAAACAAAGGAACTATAAAAATATAATTATTGTTTGTTTTGGTGGGCCAACTCACCCGGTTAAATGTTCTTTTAATAATATTATTAGTGTAAAATATTAATTTTTTGATTGGTTATTTTTAACAAATCTTTCTTTTTTTTAATTATGCTTTTTTAACTACAAGACTTGAATTCAACATTTAAAAAAAATAATTTTTTTACTCAAACCAATATATATTGGTCCTCCAATTAAAATTTTACAATTAAAACTTTACAATTAATACTTTTTCTTTTAATGGCCTTCCCAAATAAATATTGAATTTATATTATAAGTAATTTATACAAAATTATTAACCAGTGATATTTTTGTGACAATTATTATAAACATTTTATAATTTTTTAAGCTTAATACATTATTTTTTAACGAAAATTATTTTTCTTTCTCTGTGCCTGCCACTCCCCAAAAAATTAATTAGCATCTCCCACCTTGGAGCAATATTAGCAAGACAAAAACAATAGACAAAAAAACCTCAATTTTATAAAACAATTTCAAGGACATGGATGCTTTTTATAAGTTTTTTTTAAAAAAGAAAAAACAGTTCTCAAGTAACAAAAAAGGAAAAGAAAAAAAAAAAAAACAGTCCTTGTATGTTTCACTGCAAATAATGAGTGAATGAAATATTTTGATGGATAGGGATCCGTTCAGTTCTGGTTCTGGTTTCTTGAGTTAAAGTTCGATGGAGAAATGACAAAAGGATAACCAGGGAAGAAGCGATTGGTTTTTGAGATAATGAGATTTGAGAAACAAAGTGTGACAACTGAATGAGATGATATGTTTTGCCTTACACTTAATTATTCATGCAAAGTGGGATCAATGTGTAGTTTCCTTTCCATGCATTATTATGGCAACTAAGACAAGAAAAGTCGAGAGAATCGAAAAAGACTAATACAGAAGACAAAAAGTCAAATGGAGACGCATGACCCCATATTGATTTCCACACACTTTGTTCAGATAAGCCTATCTATCTATCTATCTATCTATTGAGTGCAAAGGAGAAGAAATGTTATGTTTGAAACACGATTCCTGCATATATGCCTAATAAACGTAACGTCTGTTTATAAATAATAATATATATTTTTTTTACTAAAAAGGATAAAAAAATGCATAAAATCAAATAAAAATATACTAAAAATAATAAGAAAAAAATATTGTATGTGTAATAATATAAAACTTTCTAACGTATTTTATTTAACTTATGTTGATTTGTTGACGGTTTGTGTTATGCTTGGAGATGGTAGACAACGAGGTGATAGGAGTGAAGTCTTTTTTATTTGTCTGGGCTCCTAATATAAGCCCTGGAGTGTGAGGAATCTGTGTGTTTGTTTGTTTAATAACCAGTGTTTCTTGTTATTGCAATATGCTACTTCATTCAAGACCTTTTTAACTAAATTACTTCATTTAAAAACTTAGTTAATTTTGATTAATAATATTAAATTTATTATAAGTTTATATTATTTTTTTAAAATTATTGTTAAACTTATTAGTATTTATTATCTCACTTTTTTTATTTAATTATATCTTATTTATTTAATTAATTAATTAATGTGTGTTATTCATTTTTTTTATTTTTTATAAGTGACAGAATAAATTTATTTCATTAATTTGTAGTATTTATTATAAAGAAATTAAGAATATTTTGATCAAAATAAATACTGTAAAAGATAATTTAAAAATAATCTTATAAAAAATAAATTTAAAAAAGAGTCTTGTATTTAAGGATGAAGGTAGTATTTATTAAATTAAATTTTGTGTAATTGATATATTTTTAGTTTTAAGTTTTCAAAATTTTAAAAATTAAAGTTAATCTAATAATTTTTCTTTTAAAAGTTTATTGAGCATCTATTTGATGTAGAAGAAATTGGGAAAAAGAAAATATAATGAAAATTATTTGAGTTGTTTGGTAACACAAATTTAGAGAAGAAATAATTTTAAAATTTGTAAGACTTATTATAAATTTTTTATTTATTTTTTACTCATCTTTCTATCTTTTTTCTATTTCTTTTTAATTAAATATTTTTAATTTTTACTTTATTTTTCATCTATTTTTATTCATAATTTTTATTTTTATTCTTCTTATTTTTTTTCTTCTCTATCAAACAAGGCATAAAAAATGTGAGATTTTTCACATGAAACTTTGATGAAACCATTTAAAGAGAAAATATACTTGAACAAAAAAAAAGTTTTTAGGGAATTTTACGAATAAAACTCGTATTGAGCCATGATTGGAACGGGTTAAAAGGATACAAATTTAATGAATATTCAAAATTTAAAAGTAAAGTTTTACATTTTATCACATTGGACTTTATGTGAATTGTGAATCATAGCATGTTTGGCTAAAAAATCCAATTCAACTCGTGCTTTTAAAACAAAGTCCAAGATTAATAAACTTCTAATTGAAATGAACTTTTATAGGTTAGGCTTAAATTAAGCCATGATCAATCAAGCTAAAAATATTCAAAAATTAATTCATGCTTGAAATTTAAAGCTAAAGTTATTCATTTTATTTAACAAATTTAAGTTGGGTCAAGCTAATTGCAAGCTTAATGCAAATTAGGACAAAAACTCAAATGTGTTTCAAGCTTCAAAAACAAAATCCAAACTTAGTGGAAACTCAATATATACAAACTTTTTGTAAGCTAAGCTCAAATTGAGTTGAGCTAAAAATGTCTATATTTAAGTTGTGTCAAATAATTAAAATAAAAACTACACATTTCATCAAGAGTGTCTAAGTCAAGCTATTCATGAGCTTGATGCTAGTTAAAGACTACAATTGAATTATAAGAATTTCTAAAGACTACACCCAAATTCAATTCAAGTTTGTAAGTAAGGTTGAAATCTTGTGAAAGTTTGATTTATACGAGTTTTTTTTTGCAAGTTAAGCCCAAATTGATTTATAATTAGATTCAAGCAAATATAACTGTATTTAATTTGTACTCAAAATTTAAAGTGAAAATCCTATCTATTTTTTATTGAGTTGAGATTGAACTAAGACAATCATAATCTTGATATTGGATGCAAACTATAATGAATTTAGACAAAAAATTCATAATTTAATTTGAATTTCTAAAATAAGACCCAAACATAGTTAAAATTCAATTCTTATGAACTTTTATAGGTTAAGCTCACAAAAAAAGTTATAGATTTAATCTTAGTTAAAAATTTAAATTTTAAAATGCATATTTTATTATATAGAGTTAAGTCAAATCCATTCATTTCATCTTAATTAGGAGATAAAAAAATTAAATAAGAGAAAGATAAATGAATATATTAAACGATGTAATATACTAATTAATATATATTATTAAGACATCATATCTTATTATCTTTAATATAATATAAAATATTTTTATATTAATAAAATAAATTTTGTTAAATCTGTTACAAGTCTAATAAGAAAGCTGCATAGACATATTCCCCTGTTCTTTGTCAATTATTTTCGACATGCATAGCGAGTGGTTATGTTGTATTAATTAGTTGCTTTCAGATTCTTTGTACTAGTCAAAGACAGCCATGAATTCTACCATTATTAACATTTGAACGCCATTAATAAAGTTTATACTCTACGTTGTTGAGTCTACGATGCATTAATGATATCGTTGTAATTAATGGTGGTCTATTTTTCAGATCATAAAGATGAAATTGAATTTTACAAAACAGATATAAAACGTAAATTAATCTGATGAACTCCCTACATAAATTGTTGATTAAAAAACGTCTTATATAATAATTGGTGCGACATTTGTTGGAGGATGTAGGGTCATTGCGAAACATAGTTCCATATTCTCATTTGTCATGCACAAATTTGGATGAAAAGATTGGAGTATCATTTTTATTTTGATTTATATTTATATTCTGTCTTCGGTATTATTCTGATTTGATTTGTTCATACATAAAAATATTTCATTAATTAATGGACACCGCCAAGGTAACACAAGCGTCCATATTGAATTATGAGTAATGTTATATTTTCGTTAAAAAAATTAATATTTTGTAAAGAAAATATTAGTATTAATAAAAAAAAAGATATGGAATTATTTTTTAATTATTCATGCCATCTTATCTTAATACTAGATGGGAAGGTAAATTTTTTTTATACTAATTTTAAATGATTTTAATTGCGATACATTGTTATGTACAAAAATTATGATGTAATTAATTAAAAATAATTTTATACATGATTTTTTAAGTCATTATTATTAAGGTTAATAAATTTTAATTATTTAATGATCTATAATTTACATTATAGAAACCTTTATATTGTATTTTAATTAAAGTCGTTTTAAATTAATTGAAATAATTTCATTTTTATTAATTAGTATGACTTGTTCAAATAAGAAGGAAATAGCTATATAATTTGGTTCCAATACTTTTACCAAAATATATTTGATTTTATTTAAGATTAATATAATATAAAAGATTTTTTTTTAATATAACCAAACACAATTGTACTGTTAAGTATTTATTAAAAGAAACAGGAAAAACAATGTTTATTTAAAAACAATTACTTCTGAAAAACTGTTTCTTTAAGGATAGAAGACTTTTTTGGTTACACAAAATAATTGTAACATTCTGATCAATTGTAAGTGTTTTGTCATTATTTCCTACAAATTAATGAAATTTATATATAGCAATATTTTCAATCTAAAAACAGTAAAATAAAATTTTCATAAATTTATATCTAATATTCCTATGTTTCATTTTTTTTTAATCTTTTTTCTCATACAAATTTCTTCAATAAGCATATGAACATAAGTTCATTAAATATCAAGAGACAAAGACAACAATAAGTTGAAAGCTCTATTATGTCAATAATAATTATGGAGAATGAGTGATGTATACATATTTTAATAATTTTAATATTTTTTATAATCATTTAAATAATAAATGTTAACCACTCAAGTATTTAAGGATGGTTATTTAAATTTCACGACATAGTTTTGAAGAAGAGTACTTATTTAATGATGGTTATTCAAATTTCATGACATAGTTTTCAAGCAAATTTTATGAATACTTTTATGAACATTTCAAACAATGATATTCATATTTATTTTTGTTTTAATTATATAATATTATATATTTTCATGGTTTTAAAATTATTGTAATACAAGTATTATTGGA
>JAMLFT010005436.1:0-17582 GCA_026544285.1 Pachyrhizus erosus | reverse complement strand
AGGTACTTGAGGAATGTATGCAGGTTGTGGAAGTCCTTGGGGGTGTTTAGGCACCAAGTTTGTGAACTGCCCAAATTGTGGAGTCAGAAAGCCAGCTTGGTAACCTTGACAAAGCAGAGCATTACCAAAGTCAATAGAGAGTATCTAGGCCATGTACCAGCTTGAGATATGTACTCGTGACAGTCACCCAAAAATATTGCAACTCATGGACTTAATAATGCGATTCATATAAGTCCTCTGGCGATAGAAGTAAGGAGGCAGCGAGGGATCCCTAAATACGTTAGTAATTTACTAAATAGGGCACGAAGCGGTGAGATTAAGAGTATACGTTTTCAGGTATGCCCGTATTGTGTGACTATTTAAGAATTGAAGATTCACTCCTACACTAACCCTTTTCAGGAAAAGATGTCTGAAGAATTCCACCTATTATTTCACTTATCTATCACTCCTTTGTGCGGACGATGGACAAGGGATCCATTATATCAACTAGATACCTATACTGGATATGTCCGTTTTACTTTCTTCCATGAAGCTCCGTTTGCTCGCACTTCTTATGGACAGATAGATCTCCTTATTGTACTAACTTAGGTGGAACCCCCACGAGTGTCTGAATCACCACCTGATTTTCCATCACATACTAGGAGGAGACGTCCAAACAACTCTTCCTCAAGTCATACTAGGCATAAAATGGTCAGATCTGCCCCTAGGATTGATTCCTCAAAGGAAGAGGATCCCTCCGAAGATCCAGGAGACGAAGTTTAAAATTTTTTCTATGTAATGTTAATGATGTACACATGTAAACTTTTGTTTAATTAATGAAAGTAGTCTCATGCATGT
Organism: Pachyrhizus erosus; assembly: GCA_026544285.1. Classification (NCBI taxonomy): domain Eukaryota; kingdom Viridiplantae; phylum Streptophyta; class Magnoliopsida; order Fabales; family Fabaceae; genus Pachyrhizus; species Pachyrhizus erosus. The sequence goes on along the minus strand of JAMLFT010005436.1, from coordinate 16,745 downwards.
GTAGCTTAGTAATGAAAATGAGGTTGTTACACAATTCATTTCATTTTTTTATTTATATGACATAAGTAAGTATAAATGGGGTTTTAAATCTCCATTAGTCTTAGTTTAGAAATTTTACTAAAATTGGGGTATTTTTTTAGAAATTTTCTGAAGTAAGGTATTTTGGTTATTTTACAAAAATAAGTCCTTTTAGGGATTACTTTTCTTATTTCAACTCAAAATATGTTATGTAGGTTTCTAGTATTCTAAACTATTTCTTCTGAGTCTAGGAAGTCCACACAGTGATAAAACTTAATTTTATAATGTAGGGGCATTTTGGTTATTTTATAAAAAATTTGCCCTTTTAAGGATTTTCTCTCATATTTTCAACTCATAAATTTTTATAAAGGTATCTAATAGTGCTAAAAGGATGTAGATTATTTTTTCCTGAAATTGAAATGACCTAAAAATGGTAAAATTTTCATTTTTATACTATAGGGGTATTTTGGTCATTTTGAAAGAAGAATTTGTTTGAAAGCATTTTTAAGTTTATAAAGTGATAAAAATACCTTAGGTTTATTCCTGAACAGGTTTTGATAGTTTCTCCCTAATTTATTGACTAAACATAGTTAGATTTCAAATTTTCCTTACTTAAGGGTATTTTTGGAATTTTTAGAAAATAAATTAATTTTAATCCAACTTTTTTGAGAAAATTGCTTTTATATTTTTACACAGAAGTAGATCTATCTTATATGCTTTTTTCAAAGATTGAATGAATAAAATGACAAAGAAATTTAAAGAAAATAGAATAGGGGTATTTTGGTAATTTTTCCATTGAAGGGAATTTTGGTCATTTTCACATCTTCTTCCTCCTTCTTGTCATAATACTAGTTTGACACCAGTGTTTACATTTTCAAATTCTTGACCTTTAATTTTGTTAATCTTTTATCACAAATGGAGTCGAATAACCTTACCCAACCTAATTTTCCCCCAAAATTTAGTCAAATATACAAACACAAATAATGGAAATTATATTTTTCTTAGAATTCAAATTCTTCTAACTCATATTCATTCTTAGCAAATTATTGAGTTTTAGAGCATCAAACTTTCCAGAAACCAAATTAAAATAGTTTAGAATGATTCTATGAATTAAATTCGAAGAAAAGATAACTCCTCCTACCTAGAATAGAGTTTTCTGGTGAAGCTCTGACGAGGCTCCGATGACGTTGCTAACTTACGATTCTCTGACTAATTCTTCATATTTCTTGGACAAAATCGAAGTGTGGACAATTTTGAGGCTATTTGGATTGATGGGGAACCACAAGCGAATGAATGAGAAGAATTTTACGAACGAAGTTTGCTGTTTTCGTTTTTGATTTTGAATTTGATGGGTTTTTTATGGACCTCTTCGGCCTTTCTTTCTTCGCATTTAAGCATTCATAGGGTATGGTGATCATGGCTAGGTGGTCAGTGGGTTGTATGCAGAGCAAGAATCACAAGATGCACAAGTCGGCTCGAGGAATAGGATGACGGAGCTGCTTCAATGGCAGTCAAGCGTTTTTAGGAAAGCTTAAGTAGATTTTATTTCGTAAAAATAACAACGATGGGCCTAATGATCAAATGGAAATCTCTGCGTCCAAAAATACTCTTCGACCCCAACGTCTCTGCCTTCGAACCTGTCCCAAGTCTTTTTCTCACTTCGCGTTTTTATTTTCTCATTTAATCACGTGCCTACCTTTTTTATGTTTCTTGGGCCATTATCTGTTACCCAAAAATGTGTAGCCTAGTTGGCTAAAACGCTTCTCACTCTCTCTTCCTTCCTTTGGTCGTAGGTTCGAGTCCTGTTGACCCCATTCCCCTTTTCTCTCTTTTCTTTTTCTTTTCTTTTTATTTTCTTATTTTCTTTTAATTTATGTTTTTGATTTTTAAAATTTTATTTTAAACTTCTAAATTCATTCAAAAATCCCTAAAACTAATTTGAAATTTTCTTCTACTGATTTAAATTTTCTTTTCACAATTATTTATTTTATTTGATACAATTTATTTATTTTATTTAAAATTTTTATTTAAATTTATTTAATTCCAAAAATTCATTTTTAATTCCTAAAATTTATTTTTTGATTTTATTCTAATTCTCTTTATTTTTATTCTTTCCTTCACTTATTTTAGGTTTATTAAAACACTAAGTATTTAATTTTTATTTGCAAATAGATTTCTATTTCCATTTTTATTTTATTTTACATGTTTAAATCCTTACTAAAATCTTATTTTCTTTCTCTCTTTCCCTAATCAATATTCGCTAGTTTGATATTTCGTCTTAGCAATTAAATTCCTAAATCCTCAAATAAATTAAACTATAAATAGTAAAAGAAACAATTATAGAAATTTTATATATTATAATTATTTCAAAAGTTAGGATGTTATAGTCTTAATTCAATATCTTGCCAAGAAAAATGGAAAGTTGTGACACATAAGTTATATTCTCTCTGTCATGAGTATATGAAGACATCTAAGAGATAACAAACTATATAAGGGCGATAAGAGTTTGCAACTGATCCTGTATTGGCAAAAGGAAAGTCATCAACATCACATTCACAATGTGCATTTGTCAATGTAAGTTTATGTAGCTTTATTTACTTATTTAATTATTTACTTATATTATTTATTTGCAACAATGATTTTTTTATAAATAATGTAGGAGTTCATACATTTTAAGAATGATAATTTGTCACGAGATGAATGTTCTTAATTGGATACTTATTTAGATAAGCAAAAACTTTCTTTTGCATATCTTTCAAATTTTAATTTGTTGCAATATTGGAAGGAGAATCAAATTAGATTTCTAGATCTTGCATTAATGGCAAGTGACATTTTAAGCATTCAAATTACAAGTGTGATAGCTAAATTAACTTTTAGTATGAATTCTCATGTTCTTAATACATATCAAAGTTGTCTCATTCTAAAAAAATGTTCAAACTTTGATATGTCTAAAAAATTGGTCATTAGTATTTGAAGTGAATGACATAAAAAATATTAGCTTAAATTTTATTTTATCTTTGACTTTTAAAATAAATCTTCTATACTCTAATTTATTGTGATTGTTGATTATTTTATTTATGATCAGTTATAGATGAAGTGGATAACTCTTTGGAGATTGCGAAAATTGAGGAAGCAAATACATCAAAGATTGAGTCAAACTTAGTGAAAAAGAAGATTAATGTTTTGATGTTATGTAATTTAAAATTTGTATTGACATATATAACTTTAGACTTCATGCACTTTTGAATTTAAATACTTTATATGGTTGTATTGTTGACATTTTTATTTAGATTTATCGTGAAACAATTGAGAATTTGTTTTGATAGAAAAATATTTTATATTTAGCTTAAATTTAATTAATTTTTTAAAAAGTATTTTTGTTTTCTTAATGTAGGTTGTTGGCTTATCCGTTTACTTACGGGTTAAGCAAGGCAGTTGTGGATAGTATAAAATGGAATCCATTTAAATTGTAGCTTAAACGAACGAGCTTAATTGGATGTGAGGTTAAATGGGTAGAATCCTAAATGGGTGGGTTACCCGTATACCCAACTTTATTCTAAGGTTAAACTTGAAGAATGTTTTTGAAGATTATATGGAGAAGCCATAACAACAACAATAGCAAGAAAAAAAAGAGGAAACAATTTCGAAACCACGAATGGTAAAGGAAGAAATTTTCAATTTCTTTGACTTAGACAAGTTGGAGAAGGCTAAATAGGGCAAGATGACTCACCAAAAGATCTGTATCCAACCTTGTTGAAGACAAGCATATGTCTAAACATGTTAGGCGAATGCACCCCTACAAACGTCTATGCCAATAAAGAAGAAGATGGTGTTGCAAGATGACTCTTGACTTTTAGACAACTGATGAAGACCGAATCCCAATAGGACAAACCTTGAAGACAGGAGGCATCAAGCATACTATTGATAAGTTCAAATCTAATAAGGTAATTCTTGATGATTTAGTAAACCTATGTAGGTACCCATTCAACAACTAACCTAACAAAGACCAAAAATAACTTTCAAAATACCAACCCAAGCTTTACCCAAACACAAGAACCACATGAAACACAAGTCTAAACACCACAACCTGAACCGAAAATAGAAAACCAAACACCATCAGTAATTAACCATAAACCTACACCTATTTTTATTAGAGTTCAATAAAAAAAAAGTTCTTTCACCTTCACTTCATAACTATCAAAATGGGAATGTCATATTTGATAAAATTGGAAAATTGTTCTCATTGAATGTCATTACTTTGATGATCTAAATTGGTACTCTCACCAAAACAGCATACCAATAACAAACCTTCTACTCCCTAGACAACTTTGCTTCACATCTTTGCCTACACCAAGTCTTGGTCCCTATGATGTAACCATTCACATGGTTTATAGGAGACCTTTAACATACAACTTGCTTGTTGTTAAACCAATCACCCTTACCAATAACAAACTTGCATCAAGAGTTAACCTCTCTCTAGCCTCTATTTTCAATGGAAGAGTTAAGATATGGGAAAATGTGCAAATTAAATGGCCTCTTCTCTTTGCCAAAGAGAATGCCCAACATTTTTTGGTAGTTGAAGAGTCAAGATGTCCATTATTGGAGTTATCAACATATAAGGTTGAGGAATTCCCTATTCCTAAGTGGGAAATATATGATAGCTATGAATTTAAGTCCTCTGAAGCTTACTTTGTACTACCTGAAGAAGCCATGTTAAAGAAGGATATGTATAGTGTTTTTAGATGAAGTTGTACCCACTTCTAATAAGGGCACTTGCATATAAAGAGCACCTTTACCTAATTCAACATTTCATACCCCTAACTCTAGAGGAAGAAGTAAAAAAGAAACAATCAGCCAATGAAGACTTCGCTATGGTTACCCAAAAGAAATGTCTCATAAAACAGTAGAAAGCACAACTCTTAAATTAGTGAGTAGAAGCAGTTTTGGACGAATCCATGCTTTTGGAGTAGAAGCTTGTCATTCATGAAAAGAATCTAAAAGGTTTTGTCTTCTTCACCCTATGACAGTTGGATTATTTGCTTTTATTCTTGATATCAAAATGATTGGCAACATCAAGGCTCAAACCCTGATGTACCATCAAGCTACAAACTACCCTCCAAGTCTACATATCAAAGATCAACAAAGGTAAATATATACCCTAATAGATTTTGCCCCCAATTGTCTATCATTGACCTAAAAAGGAAAAAAGATGAGAAGCCTCATGGTGTTGAAATGCTTGCAAAAACAAAGGTTGGATTTGAGTACTTCATTACTCATTTCTAGCAAGTTTATATTAGAGAATGTAACATCCTATTTTTGATACAGTAAAATTATAAATTACAATTAGAAAATTTGCCTTTCTTCATTTTGTTTAGGCAAAATAGGATTTAGATAAAATTTATAAAGAGAAAGAAAGAGAGAGAGAGATTTTAAATTTAAATCACACTTAAAATAATAATATAACCAATTTTAGATAGAAAATATATTTTTGATGTTTAAGATAAAATAAAAAATTAGAAAGTCAGAATATAAATTTTCAGGAATTTAAAATAAATTTTAGGAATTAAATATAAATAAATAAATATTTTTAATCAAATAAATAAATTTAAACAATAAAATAAATATTTGGTAGAAAGAAATATAAAACCAATAAAATAAAAATTTGTACTAATTTATAAAATTTTTGGAAAAATTTAGAAATCATAGTATAATAGTTAAAAATTAAAAAAACAAAAAATAAAAGGAAAACAAAAGGGAGAAAAGAAAAGAAAATAAAAAAGGGGCAGACTGGGTTTGAACCCAAGCCCTATGGAATGGGGAAGAAGAGAGAAGCGTTTGACCAACTGAGCTACCCGTTACGGATAACAAAATAGTGACCCATTGAAGATATAAAGTAAAGGTGTTGGGTTAACACACTGAAGCGAAAAAAGAGAAAATATTGGGGTAGGCAGGATTTGAAGCACAGAACATGGGAGTCAAAAGAAATGAGAGGAAGTAGGGATTGTTGTTTGATTGCTAGGCGCATCACTGCTTATTTTTACAAATCAATTATACTTAAGCCTTCCTCCAAATGCCTTGCTGCCATGGAAGCAGCTTTGTCATCGCCTTCTTCCTCGAGACACGTGGCCGCCTTTGTTTTCTTTCTTCTTAGACTCTCTACACCCTGCCATTGCTGCAATCTTCATCCATAACTTGTGAATAAAATAATGAAAATGGGCGATAGAAAACGCTATATAATAGAGCCTTGAATCGAATTTCAAAAGAACCATTACAACAAATTTCTTCCTCTAAATTCTTCTCCAAACCTCATTCTCTTTACTTCATTTTAGTTTAGATAGTTTGAAAATCATTCATGCAACAATTCTGTTGAAGAAATTTGAAAAAACGTCAAATGAAGCGCTATTTCACTCGTATGCTAGAGGTTTGCTAGAGCTGCTAAAATTCTTGTTGAAAAAACTTTGAAAAGGTAGGAGGAGTTAGTTTTCCTTTGAATTTGATTTTTAGAAACATTGTAGGATATATGAATTTGGTTTCCTGAGAAATTAACACTCTAAAAACAACAAATTTACCAAAAATGAATTGGAATTTGAATTCTAAAAAAACGTGAGTTTTGAGAACTCGAACCACTCTTATATTTCCATTTAGTTAGATTTTTTGCAGAATTAACCATTTAGTATGATGTTCGAATCATTCTAAATAGGAATTTCTTCAGAATTGATGAGGACAAGTGCAAATTGAAGTGGATGGCGAAGATTTGATTTTCATTCTTCTCCTAACGAAGAATATATTGAATTTTTTTAGAAAACCTTTAAAAATCATTGAGTGTTTAGTAAAATTAATGAATGTAGGTAAAAAAACACCTAGAAACAAAATGGAAGAAGAGAGGTGAAATTTAAAATAGCTTCATGCCAATAACCAGCGACTGGGTGAGGAAGGAGATGAACAAAAAGTCAAAATGACCATTTTGCCCCTATGGTCGAAAAATTACCAAAATACCCCTAGCAAAAAATTTTGAAATTTCTTTGCTATTTTTACTATTTAAATTTTTTGAAATAAATTCAGAAGGTATCTCTACTCCAATATTTAAGCTTTATAACAGATTTCCTAAGATTTGAGTAATATTATCGTTGATTTTTATGAAATTACCAAAATACCCCTAATTGAAAAAAATTAAAATTTTAACTATTTTATTAGTGTAAATTAGGAGAATTATAGTTAGAATATTTTATAAGAACATTGAATAAATATATCATTCCTAGAGTTAAGAATATAGTGGAAAGCCTTAGAAAATAAATTTCTGTCTCAAAATGACCAAAATACCCTTATATTGATAAATTTAAATTTTTCATTGTTTTGGTCATTCTAAATTCAAGAAAAGATAGTCTAAGTCTTCTCTAATAGTTTTATGTAGTTTTATGATGTTGATAGTGATAAAAAATGTGATAGGGAATCCTTAAAAGATAAATTTTATGAATGATTAAATTACCCCTCTTAAGAGAAAAATGACTAAAATATCCATTTGCAGAAGAATTTTCCAAATTAATTCAAACAAAGATTCAATACCCTTTTAGATATAGCTCTTCAATTTAAATATCTATATAGGAAGAAATTTTGAAAGAAAAAGTATAAAATGACCATTTTACCCTTATCTTCTTTGATGATATACTTTTTGATTAATGTGATAATTGATTATGGTTTTAATTTCCTATGTTGTATATGTGTTGAATTGTTAGTAGAAATGTGATATACTAATTCTATTGTTGATAGAGGTTACATATTTATTACAATTGTCTTTGTGAGACAGAAAATGACAAAAATAACCCAATGGTAGAAGATGAACTGAGAAATTCTCAAACAATGATGAAGTTTATAGAATGATTGCAAAGTAGAGATGAAAGATGGATGTTATCCATAAATATCTTGAAACATGTCATGAATACCAAGGTAGAGTTGACAAATGAAATAAGGAAGGTAGATTGGGTTGAGAACCCTAATGTGTGAGAAATAAAAATGGAGACTACAAAGGTTGACCAATAGAAAGTACCTAAGGAATGTCATAGAACTGGCTAGGTGTCCTTGACAAAGTGGAGCATTACCAAGATTCGGTTGAGAGTATCCTGAACCCAGTACCAGGCAAGATATGAACTCCCGATCGTCAACCTAAAATTGTAAACTTGGATTATTATTGACACACTTGTGTAAGTCCTCCCGAAGTTAGTAGTATTGGAGGCGACGAAGGACCCTAAATTGAGTAGAATCCCTAATTAGGCACGTTACAATGAGGTAAGAGTTTACGTTAGTTAGAAACACTTTGTATATGTATGTGTTTGCCTAAGGATAGATGACTCATTACTACGACCCCCATATTTTTCCAGATACAAATGGTAGAAGAATTTTAACCCTTGTTTCACCTATCAATAATACCTTTGGAAGGGAGATGGACTAATGATAGAATTTATGGAGATGATACATTTATGAGCTACGTTAGGTTTGCCTTTAGGCCTACCAACATCATAGTACTATGGTCGTTTCATCACATAGGTATACCTATGATTCTATCTCAGACCCCACCACCCAAATTTAGTAGTGTTCCTACAACATGACAACATAACCGGACTTCTCCATGCCCACAATCTTCCATAGGTTCAGTTTGAGCTGGTGATCTAGATAGAAGAAGAGATTCCCTAAAGGAAGAAGATCCTTCTAAAGGATCTGACTAGATTTGATCTTAGATCTTAGATTCCCTAAAGACTATCTTAGATTTTATCTTTGTTCTATCTACTAAGACATTATGGGAATGTAATAATAGTTATACTTATACTTTTATCTGGTCTTTATATTAATTGAGCACATTTTAGAAGAATTCAAGTTGAATGGATACGTATGAAATTTTATATTCCATCAAATTGTAATTCCCCTGATAAGCTTAGATTTAAAATTCGCTAGTGATAAAATTACTCAGATATAATTTCTTAAAAATTAAAAGAATAAAAAGGGGTGTTACAAAGAAAACTTATGCATGAGCTCAACAAAGAAGATGGATGTATGTTCTAGAAACAACACTTGTATAAATCTATCAAATGTACACCTACTTTTGGGTTGACCACTAAAGAAAAGAGGGAGATTCCTTCAACTAAGGAGAGCTTATGGGTTATTAATTCAATAGGTACATATCATTTCTCATACGTAGTTTGTGGTTTCTTGTTGGATGAGGACGTATCTCTATTTAGACCAGAAACTGGGATCATCTATGCCCTCATGAGCATATTAGCCAATAGGGAGTTTGCAACTATTAAAGAATAGGTTTCACCTCCATCGGCATCTTATGTTTACACTCTAGATCCTATAATTGTGCATGAGCCTTCAACTCCACATCCAAGCACACCTCATCCTCCTCCTCTTGTAGTTGAAACTACAATGATTGTTGCTTTGCATACATCTATATTTTTTGCATCCATACCCTTATCTACATTATCCATTGCTCAAGTAGAAAATATAATTTATAACACAATTGAGGCACATATGGAAAGGAAATATGCCAAGTTTATTAGAATGCTTAACGATAAAGTCAAGACTATTGACTTTGTGTTTGAAACAAAGATCAATTCCTCTTTGACTCCTATTCTAGCCTTACCTCAACAACTTGTTCAACAAGTCCAACAACAACAAAATCCTCTCCATAAACCACCTTATCCACCTAATCATCCTTCTAATAAGTGATAATGATGGTTTGTATCTTCTTCAACCCCATCCTTTTGATAATGCCAAAAGGGGGAGAAGTAGAAGTAGTATAGTATTAGAAATAAAGGGAGCACTCTCTGTATATCTTTTATAATCAAGTTAGTCATAAGAGGATATGTTTGTTGTAACATGTGTCATTTATTATATGTTTTTAAATAATTTAATTTTGCTTCAATACATATTGTTTGCATGAATATTAGACTCAAAAGGAGTTTAATATCATACATCATATATTTTTTGTTCTTAAATTATCAAATTACAATATTGTCTATCATCATAAAGAATAGGAAGATTATTACAACCAAATATATGGATGAACATTATATCCCTAAAAATTTATGGTTTTGATGATTATAAAAGAATATTATAATTTGAAATATACTAATGTTTTGATGAAATATGTTAACAAAGATACATCATAAGTAAACAAATAGTACAAGAAAAAAATTAAGCGTCCAAAGTGCTAAAACATTGGATACATCTAATACGTCTTTTATATATACTTATCCTAAAATGTTGACAAACTTGACATGTCCAAAATGTATGATTTGACAATGTTTCCTAAAATTTGATATATGTCATAAAAAACATAAGACCATCTTCTACTTTCACATTTATTATGTCTAAATTTCTCTTACACACTTTGGATGCCTAGAATAGCTGCTATAATGATTTATTTTTGTTTCTATTCTTATTGTTAGTCTAAAGTTTAAATTCAATTGAACATTTAATGAAAAATAATCGACATGATGAAGATAAGCAGACTTCTAGATCAAATGACCATCAAGCTTTAAAATTTGGAAACAAAAAAAGACAGAAATAGGAATGCTCAGAAAAATAGTTGATCGATAGAAGCTCAGAATGAAAAAGAGGAAAATATAAAGAATAAATATATTGTCTCTCCTTTAACAAAAGTTAATATATACACTACAAAGACATAAAGAATAATAATATATTTAATGTACATCAAAACATGAAGAAGAAAGAAGAATATTGAAGTCATAATGGACACTTTTCTTTCAGCTCATAAATACTAGTTGCATTCAAACCATGAAGAACTAATGAACTGACTTTAATTCATTTCTTTGTAAAAACTCTTATACATCTTAAATATTCTATATCTTTTCTTGAAATTTTTCTTTTGTAATTTTTTCATATCATTAGATTTGCTAAGTTGTAGTTTGCACTTAAACTTTCATATTCTCACTTTGTTAGCTATCTTGTAAAGATCTTGTGAAAACTAAGAATGACTTAGTTAAAAAAGTACTTGGGTTACTTAACTAGGTGATTAAGTTTTGTAACAAAAAATGTCAATAAGGAATACTTGGTTTAGGAAGGCAAAACTGACTAAGAGAATACTTGTTTTTATAGCAAAAAGTGACGAGTTCATTACTCATGTTGTAGCCAATTCTTTTATTAATGGAACCTCTTATGTTGAGGGATAACAAGATGTAGCTCAAGAGTTAGAGCGAACTAGTTTAAAATTTATTTTTTGTGTTCTTTTATCCCTTACTATTTTTGTATGTCTTATATTTGTGAAAATTGTTTCTCATCTCTATATACCTCTTTTTAAAAGGGTTCGCAAAAAAACTTCAAAAATCACATACATATGCACATTATTCAACCCCCATTCTAGTGTGTTTTCTAATATTTCATCAACATGTATTTATATTTGTAAAGTGTAATGGTTTAATGATACAAATGAAGATATTCAAATTAGGATACTATTGAAAACCAAATATTTTATTAATTAATTTGTTTATTTAAGAATAATATTTTTTAATATTTGTTTATTGATGTGATTATTGAAGATATGAAAAAAAAAACTCTTCTATGGTTTGAAGATGTACCAAGAGATGATGTTTTCACATTCCTATTAGAGCCAAAGATGTGAATGAACATCAGGTCCTTAACAAATTTATGATTTTGATAATAACAAAAGAATACTATAATTTGATGGATACTAATGGTTTGGTGAATATGTTGATAGGAATATGTCCTAAACAATGCAAATAGAGTAATTCTTCAACTCAAATGCATAAAACATAAGCAAAACATGCTAAGCATCCTAAGCACTAAAAATGTTAGATATGTCTAGTTGATATTTTTATTGAATACATGTCTAATAAGGTTTACAAAAATTATATGCCCTAAATGTATGATTTGAAAATATGTCCTAAATCAACATCTATCCTAAAATAATATTAGACTTATTTTATAGTTATGCATTTATTGTGTATAAACCAATGTTACACATTTTCAAATGCTTAGGATAGTTGCAATCATAGTTACTTTTGATTCCATCCTTATTGCTTCTATAACGTTTAAATTCAAATGAACATTTCGTGAAAAACAACAAGCATGATGAAGATAAGTTGACTTTTAGATAAAAATTATTCTTAAACTCAAAAGTTAGTCATCAAAGAAAATACTAAAATAAGACTATTTAGACTGTCAAAGCTCAAAAAATAAAAAAGGAAAAAACAAAGAATAAATATATTATCTCTCCTTTGATAATAGTTAAACACCTACAGTACGAAGACGTGAAGAAGAACCATGCATTTAATGCAAAACAAAATAGGAAGAAGAAAGTACCATGTTGAGTCACAACTTACATCTTTTATCTCTTCCTATAAATACCAACGCACGAAGACTTTGAAGAAGGTAGCAAATTATGAACATTTGAACGAACTTTGTTCTAAGCTTTCATACATCTTGCATTCTTAAATCTCTTCTTCATATTTTACTTTGTAAATATTTCATATCCTTAGCTTTGCTATATTTATATCTACTTTAAACTTTAATATTCTTATTTTTTGAGTTATTAAATCTTGTAAATATATGTGAATGTCAAAAGTGACTTAGTGTAAAAAAATACATGTGATGACTTAACTAGGTGATTAAGTGTTGAAGCCAAAAGTGCAGTAAAAGAATACTTGAGTTGGAAAGTCAGAAGTAACTTCAATAATATTTTTGTATAGTTAGGAATGATGAAGTCATTACTCAGCTTATAATTAAGTTTTGATTAGTGGAACCTCTCATGTTCAAGGAGAATTAGACATAACTCAAGAGTTGGACCTAACCAATAAAAAACATTTTTGGTGTTGTGTTTATCCTTCACATTTTATACATCCTATTTTGCAATACTGTTTTTCATTCTTTTATATGTCTTTCCTAAATGATTTACTAAAAAGGTTGAGAAAATCAAACACACTATTCAACATCCCCTTCTGGTGTGTTTTCTAATCCTTCAGTTACACAATTTTATCTAAAAGTTAAAAGGGAAAAATAAATTTCTATATATTTGAGGGTTGTTTCCAATAGTCAAGTTTCAAATTACTCCACAAATTTAAAAAATGGTAAGAAAATCTTTTATATTAATTAAAGGTGTTACAAGAATACTAGTTAAAAATCTTGGTTGAAAATATGGAATTTATAACTTACAGGGGTGATAATATTAACTTGGAGATGTGAGAATACACAACGTAGACTTGTAAAGATGACAATGCTAGACTTAGGATCTCATTAGGTCCTTACGATTATTTTTTACAATGATAATTAGAAGAAATGTGTAATGACCTAAAATTTGTACTAATTTAATTGAGTTTTAATTATAATTAGACAAGAAATTGAAAATTAACTTTCATTCATTAATTTTACATCAATATACATAAAAAATTTTGTTACTTATACACGATAGAAATTTGAAATTTAAGACTCTTCTTTGTCTTTAGTGTTCTTAGATGAATCTTCTTCTTTAGAAGATTCTCTCCTCGAAGATGGTCGGGTGCTAGTTAGAGTGGAGGAAAAAGGTGGGTTGGGATTATTTGGTCATCTTCTTCTAGGGTGTGATGGGATTCTTGTAACATCCTACTTTTGATGTAGTTATAAATTTAAAATTTTAGATTTCTCCTCTTTTCTCTTGATAATTTAATTTAGTTAAAATAGGATGTAGGAATTTATTTCCCATAAAAAAGATATCATTTAGTAAATAAGGCTTAAAAAAATAAGAGAAAGAGAAAATGAGGGATAGGAAAGAGAAATTTAAAAGAATTTAGTTAGTCAAAAATTTAAAATTGAAATAAACTTAAAAATTGGAAATATAAATTTCCAAATAAAGAAATTAAATGTTCCCATAAAACAAATGAAATAAGGGAGGTAAAGAATAAGAATAAGGAGAATTATAATAAAATTAGAATAGAATTTTCAAAATTTAAAAAAAATAAAATTTTGGAATTAAATATAATTAAATAAATATTTTAGATAAAATAAAATAAAATTTTATCAAATAAAATAAATATTGGAAAGAGAAATTTTAGATTAGTAAAAGAAAAATATATATAAAAAATTTGCCTCTATGTTAGGATATTTCCTCATTTGTTCTCCACAGTCAACATATAAATAAATTGCCTGTGTTAAGATAATTACCAATAAATGATCCAATGACATCCATTACTAGTTGTTCACGGTCACTAATGTAACATCCTATTACATTAGATACAATCATACTATTTATTTAATTAATCGTTATTATAAAAATGTGAGTATTGTAATGTACTGTTAAAATAAAAACTTAATAAGATAAACTAGCTGAGATATCAGCAATATAAATAAAAAAATAAAATGTAAAGAAAATAAATAATAATAAATTGTAGTAAAGATAATTTTTTTTAATAATATTTATATTTATCTTTAGTAATAATGTTCGTATTATGTGTGCTTGCATTTAAGTAAAATATTTTAGAAAATTAGTTATTGTTATTATAATTGTTTATGTAATAAAAATTTATTAATTAATTAATTAGAAATGGATAATAATTTAATTACAAAAATTAAGAAAAATTTTAACTTTAGATAATCAATAAATATACATATGAGTAAGAATTTTGAATTTAAGTGTGAAAAAAATAATAAGATAAAATAGATATAAAAATACATATATGTATATTAAATTAATTAAAATAAATATAAATATAAATTTATAAAAATATATAGTTATGGAAAAATATGAAAAAATAAATAAAGGAGAAAAGCATAATTAAAATTTTAGGATTTTTAGAATAATTAAAATTTGGAAATAGTAAATATACAATAAAATATATAAATATATATATATAAAGACATGAAAAAAAAGAAAAAAAAAAAAAGAGTGGGATTAGAACCAGGCATTGGGAGGTGAAGAATCTACGTTCAGCCATTCGGCTATGGGGCCTAGCCACGAAATGGGTAGCGTTTAAATGTGTAAATATAAAAGTGTTGTGAGGTAAGAGAGGAAAATGAGCCAAAATGTGACTCAAGTGGGTTTGAACCCAAGACAGGGGGAAAGCAGCGCCTGTTCCAACTGGGCTGAGAGCCCTTCTACATTTTAAAGGGGCGTTGTATATACAAATGTTTATATTTCCTAAACCTGGAATAAATGAACGAAAATGGAAAAATTGCAACTCTGGAAAATCGAATCTAAGACCTACCACAGAAATTTAGTGTCTTGACCATTATATCGCAGTGCTTCCGGTGACTATTGTATGCGTTTAAATGTATATACGTTAACTCCGCGAGTATGAATTAGAAAAGAAAAAAAACTAAGCTGCTAAATAATGCATGCCCATACGTGATTTCACCTTAGTAAAGCTGGGAATTTCTAGAAGGCTGACGCAGTAATGCAGGGTATGGGCACACATATCCAAGACAAGCTACACTGCCATACATATATACATTGCTTTTCAATGTATATATATATATAAGGATAGCATACGTATCCAAAAAGGGAAGGAATCTTCGCTCTTGGGAATCAGAAGCCGACGAACTCACCAGAGGAAGATCGGAGAGCGAAGCAGCCACTCTCCACCTCGCCGGAGTTCACACCAGAGGTAAGTAGGGGCCTCCTTCATCTCAGCTTGATGGTTTTCTTCTCATTATTTTTCCCTTAGCTGCCATGGCTTCCATTCTTGCTTTCATTTCTGGCCTTATGCTAAGTTATTGCTTATGTTATTATCATTTACCTAGTATGTGACTAGTGGTAGCCTCGGGTTAGAGGGAATAATGTAAGGGAAGGAGCATTTGTGAGAGAGGGAGTGTGAACAAGCGAAAGAGGAAGTGAGAGAGCTCATCGAAGAAGGAGAACTCCGGCCAGCCAAATAAAAAAAAATGAAGAGAAGAAGAAAGAGAAGGAAGAGACCGAGAGGCAGAGGAGAAAGAGGAGAGAGACAGGGAGAGAGAGATAGTGAGATGGAGAAAGAAAGAAAGAGAGAAAGACTAAGGAAGATAAAATAAAATATACATATATTAGATAATAAAAACAATAATTTTAATTATATTAAATAAATTTAAATTAAATAAAGATATATATACATTATAAATATGTATAGGGATAGACATTATTTAATATAATTATAATTATATTAAACAAATTTAAATTAAATAAAGATATAAATTTAAATTCCTTATTACTACACTTGTTTACTAATTTATTTGTCAATTTTCCTTGCCTTGATGCATGTTTATAATGATATGTGATGATGAAAGTACTTACACGTAAAGTAGATATTTGAATTGGGAGGTACTTATTATCTCTATTGGTTGATATTTCCTATTAAACAATAAGTATAAAGTAGGATTGATAGAACTGGACACTTCATCCCTATCACTAAAAGAGGAAAATTGTTATGTGAAAGGTATGTCCCGATAGAAGGAATAGGATACGTCATCTATGAAAATTCGAGACAAATAGGAACAATGTAACGATCACTTTTTCATTAATCACAACACACATACATAAAGGTTACCTTTTTTTACTAATCAAAAGTTTATAAGGGTACATCGTTAATATTATAAAAAGAAAAGTTTAGACATCATCTTCCGAATCTTCAGAGGGATCTTCTTCCTCAGATATGTAAATTCTGGGAGCAGATCTGGCTATTCTATGCCTAGCGTGGCTTGAAGAAGAGTTACGTGGACGTCTCCTCCTAGGATGAGATGGGAAACCAGGA
>JAMLFT010005435.1:0-17548 GCA_026544285.1 Pachyrhizus erosus | reverse complement strand
AAGATAATTGAACTATATTAAATAATTTAAAAAAAATTAAGTTTAAAGTAGGAAATTATAAAGAAAATAGATTTAAACAAACTTTAAACAAATGGAAGCATAAGAAAAGAGTAAAAATGAAAAGAATCAAAGTAGATAATAAACTGGATTTTTTAAAAAAAAATTGAATTTCATAATAAAATATATAATTAAAATAAATTAAATAAATAGATTTATAAAATAAATAAAATAATTTTTGAAGGAAAAATCTTTGAATAGGTAGAGGAAAATATAAAATGATTTATAGAATTTTAGAAAAAAGTTTTATAAGTAAAAATAATAATTTTAAAAATAAACACAAAAAACAAAAGAAAAAGGAAAAATAGAAAAAGAAAGGGGAAAAGAGAAAAACGTTGGCTAGATTCGAACCCAAGACTAGCATAAGAGAGAAGAGCGCATTTTACCACCTAGGTTAGCTGCCATGTGTGAGAAAATAACACCCTAGTTAATGTATAGCTTATAAGGAGTAAATAATAGGGAAAATAAAAAGCGGAAAGGGGAAGCAAGGATTCAAACCCAAGATCATCAAGGCACTTAAGGAGAAGAGAAGGAGTGTTTACCAGTTAGACCATTAGGCCTATCGCTGACATTTTAGTGAAAACTAAAACGTATATCTTTTCCTTCGTTTTCCTTAAACCACCATGACATCTTCATCTTCAACCTCAAACTTCACCTATAGTAGTAGTTGCCCAGCCTATCTTGAGAGCTCTTCTTACTCAACGTACCTTCGCCTAGCACCTAGGAATAAGATAAGATAAGTTTCGGCGTGGAGAGGCTATAAAAGCTTCCTCAGGGTCGACGTCCATAACATCAATTCGAAACTTTTCTCTTCCCCAATCCTCTATTAACTCTTATCCTCCTTGGTTTATTTCAATTTAGAAATATTTGAAATAGTCTCTGCTTTAGTTCTATCCAAGAAATTATAAGAAACAACGAAGGAATAACGATTTTGGAAGGTCGTAGGAGCTTCGCCAGAAACTGCAAATTCTCGTCGAAAAAATCAAAATTACGCTAGGAGTTGTTTTTTCTTCAAATTTGATTGCTAGAACTATTCTAGGATTTTTGAATTTGGATTTATGAAATTTCAACATTCTAAAATCAACAAATTCTCTAAAAAAGATTTGAACTTGAAAAGTTCAAATTCTGAAATTCGAAGAGCATAATTCTCTCTATTTATGCCATTTTTTTAATCCAATTTTAGGTAGAGTATGCTTCATTGATAATGTTCGAATCATTCTGGTTAAGAAACTCTTCAATATTCATAATTAAAGTTGAAAATTGATTTTGAACAAACTCTGTACTTTCGTTCTTGTTTTTCTTATTTCCATCAGTTTAATTCTAGATAAATATAGTTAAATATGCTTAAATTCAATTGTAAATGATCCGAATTTTAGTAAATAATCATAATGCAAGAAGAAGGGAAGAAATTTGGAAGTTTAAAATGAATTCGAGCCAAAAACAGAACCTTTGTTCCTAAGGTTGAAGATGAAGATGCTCAAATAACCATTTTTCCCTTAGGGTGAAAATTACCAAAATGCCCCTAGGTTAAAACTTACAAAATTCTATTGTTTTTGTGATTTTAATTTAGGAAATTGATAGTAAGGCTATTTTAACCTAACATCGAGTAAAGTAACAACATTTATAAAATCAAATGTGAAAAAAATTTATTAAAACAAATTTTTAATGAAAATGACCAAAATATTCCTAGTTCATTTCTTCTAAAAACTTTTGAAATTATAAGCAACTTTATTGATTCAATAGGCTATACATCCTTAGGAAGTTATCTCAATTTGAGTTGGGAAATTAAAGACAAGATACAATGACCAAAATATCATTCTTAGTAGAAATTACCAAAATATACTTATTGTTAGAAAATTACCAAAATGCACCTCAACTAAACTCATACTATAAACATGATATTACTCTATTCTAAATAGGGATTAACAACTAAACACTTATGATTTGGAAAGAAATTTAAAGGTGTAGTTATAAAAAGACAACTAAAAGTACTAAAATACCCTTTTAATATAAATGGATAAAACTTGCTAATATATTTATAATTTTAGTTAAAAATGAAACTTTGAGTTATTCTTATAAAATAATAATTCCTCTTGATTATATGTGGGCTACGGTTGTTAATATTATTATAGAATTCATTCTTTATTATGAATTGTTTGATTGAAAAGTCCTATATCTATCCATAAAGAGTAAAACTTAAATGATAAACCCTAGGATAGTAGACAAAAAAGACTACGATAAGTTTGATAAGTCTCTGTGATGTAATGATCCCTCCCGCAGAATAATAGTTGGCTAGAAAGAGCCAAGATGATTGATAAATATGCCAATTAATATTTATGAATGAAATGCTTGATATGAGACAAGATTTCACATTAAAGGATGTGAGTTGGATCTTGTACCTTGAGACTTTATCGAAAGAAGGCAGGAAGTAGCCATTAATAGTAATTCGTGTGAGATACAAGATTCGATGAATGCAATGGTTGACTAAAATAGGTACTTGAGGAATGTACACTGGCTGTGTAAGTCTTTGGAGGTATAAAGGTTCTAAGTTGGTGGGTCGCTCTAAAAAGAGGGTTACACTGAGCTGGATTGGCAACCCTAATGTCGCATAGCATTACCAAGATCGGTGGAGAGTGTCTGAGTCTTTGTACCAAATCAAAATATGTACTCTCGATCGTTACCCAAAATTTCAATCACATAATGAATGATATGTTTTACTTAAGTCCTATAGAATTAGTAGAAAGACGTAGTGAAGGGCCCTAATGGGCTAGTAGTAAATTAATAGGAAATATAATGGTAAGGTGAGAGTAAACAGTAACATGTGACAGGTATGCCATTATTTATGTTTGATGGAGAATTGGTTACTCATTCCTACATATCCAAAAGTTTTTAGGCGAGGATGTTTGACGAATTTTGTCCTTTATTTCCCCTATCCATCATGCCACTCTATGGAAGATGGACTAGAGACTCATTTTACCAATTTGACACCTATTCGAGATTTTTTTGTTTTACCTTCTTTCCTTCTAACCCCTTTTCATGTACTTCACCTACAAAAATTAATCTTCCTATAATCCTAACTCAAACAACACCTAGATTTTTTGACTCCCATCAAGAATTCCATCACATCCTCGACACAAGTAACAATCCAATCCCAATCAGTCATCTACCTCAACGCCTGTCAACACTTCCAGACCATCTAGGAAGGAATAATTGTCAGAAGAAGAAGATCCATTAAAATGTTCCAAGTAAAGAAGAAGAAAGAAAAGTTAATTTTCCCTTTTGTGATGTAACAACAATGAAACATATTAAAGTAGAATTGTATGTTGAATCCTATCACTTAATGAAAGTTTTATCAATTATAAAATTTATGCTCTTCCTTATGAATATATATATATATATATATATATATATATAGAAAAAAATCTAGTAGAAAAATTAGGTCGTTACATCTATTCATCATTATTCATTCCCAATTAGCACTAATATTTTTACCATATCATATCTAGTATAGTAATTAGTATTTATTAAATTGATAAAATTTCATTTTCTTTTCCTTACTGATTTATTTAATTATTTATATTTAGCTAATGCATTTACCTACTTTACTTATGTAATTATTAAATTGACTAGATTTCAATTTTTATGAATCCTAACTCCTAAATCACCTACCCTAAGTTCATTATCAATAAACCTTAGTAACAAAAATTATTATTTTCACATCATTCACTGACAGGACAAATACTAATCACTTAAAATAAAAATCATTCTTATTTATTCATTTATGTATATTTATTACTATAATTGCATATACATCCAATTGATGAATTAATACTTAGATAATATGGGTGAATACCTCTATGCATAAATGAAGGAGAATTCAACACAAAAGTGAACCACCATAATAAATAAAAGAATCAAAACAATGGGAATGTCTCAGTTTGATGAACCAAGTAAAGGAAAACGATGACTCACAAAGCTTGAATCAAGCCACCAACAACCTAAAAAATAATTTAACACCTTGCATACAAGGTACAAAACAAAACTTCCAACAAAAAGATGGCTATATTTGACAAACATAAGAACAAGGCACTCACAACGAGCTTGAAATAGAGTACAATTTGATGAATTAACACTAGATGAATGCTTCAAGCATTAAATTGGAACCAATCAATCGTCAAACTAAGAGAATCAACAGAAACAAAATGCCACAAATGAAGAACTAAGTGACGCACCAACATGTTTGACCAAAAACCAACAAAGCTTGATTCTAATTACGAATTTGATGAGATAACAACCAATCAAAATAGATAAATTCTTATATATCAAAATCCAAATTCATCCCACACAAAACAACAATGAAAGCAATTACGAACAAAAGGGAATTCACACAAAAATAGTAACGAACACCAAGGCACGAACAAAAACTCCTCCAAGGGCAACCCAACATAAATCAAAGGCAATTACAACATTGTGAATAAGCTTTTGATGCAAACTGAATTAGTGGGGGTGAATGAAAAACAAAACTAGAACATGGAAAAGATAGACGCTCCTCCTTACTCGAGGTCAATTCTATCAGTTCTTGCAACTTTCGATGAGCTGCTAAACTTTTTAGCAAGAATTGACAGTTGTCGCAGCATCCCGATCCTCTCCTCTTCGACTGTTGTTATCGATGATGCAACTTGTGGCACTACAAAGGAATCTTTTGTGTGTTTCCAAAACTAAGGTGTGGTGTAGGTTGAGGGATATAAACTAAAGCAAGTTGTAGCGTAGGGTAGGCCGCAGCTAGTTCTTCTCTACGACAATTGCAGCTTGCAGGGAAGAGATGGTTGGAGGTGATTACAAGTGTAGTAGGGAATAGGCTCGGGGAGGAAGTAAAAGAAAATGGTGGCAGTGTGATTTACAGAGATGACATGGCTCGTTTGCTGCCAATCATTCTCATGTAAAAAGGGTTTGAATAAAAGAAATGGTAAAAAAAATGTCACTGAACACACTTGCATCCCAACGGCTAAGGCGCTGGATGTGAGTGTCAGGTCCCTAGGTTTGAGCCCCTACCCTATGCGTTTTGGCTTCTCACTCATTTTATTTTTCCTATTTTATGAGGTGGCTTATATACATTAAACTTCCTATTTTAGACGCAGATGGCTTGGTGGTCCAATGGCAACACACTCCTTCTCTTCTCCTTCCCTTAGGTTATGGGTTCGAGTCCCCCGACCACCTTCATTTCCAACTTATTTCCTTCTTTATTTCTTTTATTTACTAATATGGCTTATATATCACTACTTGTCTTATAAAACAAACTAGATAGGCAACCCAAGTGGTAGCACGTTTGTTCTCTTCCCCAGGGGCTTGGGTTCACATCCCAGCCCCTCTTTATTTGATTTTTCCAACTTCTTACCTATATATATATATTTCTAAAATTCCTAAAAATTCAGTTTTATCTTTCTCTTCTTATTCTTACATATTTTCTATCATCAATATATTTTTATAAATTTATATTTACCTCAAATAATCTTTATATATATATATATATATATATTATTTTCTTTCTACTTTCATCTAAAATTTTATTCTCTTGCATATATTTTATACACTGCTGATTATTTATAGCTAAAGTTTTTCTTGGATATTATTCACTTTTAATTAATTAGTTAATAAATTTTCATTATTCTAACATTACACAACAACAATTAATTTTCCTAAAACATTTTAATTTAAGCTCAAACACACACATAATACCAAATTCATTCTAAGGATAAATATAGTTACTATCTAAAGATCAATTTCTATTATTTATGTTCATTATATGCCATTTTTTCTTATTTTAATTAATAATATTGTAGTTATTTAATTTTATTTAGTTTTTATTAGCAAGACGTTACACTTACTTCTTTAAAACTTTGTGATTTTGTGTTACTTAAAATTTCTGTTCTTTTCCTGATTTTCTTCTACTTCTAATCTCCTTTAAAGATTTCCTTTATCTTTGTAACATTTTTTAATAGTAGTCTTCTGTTAAAAAGACTAAAATGTATGATTTTTTCTTTTACTCCTATAAGTAACTTTGCTTCTTGATTTTATCAAGAAATTGCTTATGTAATAATGTGAGAAACCTTATGATCTAACTAATCTTCATTTACTGAGATAAATTTTAGTTAACAAATAACTTTTAGCCACATAGTTTTCAAAAAATAACTTCTAAAGAAAAACATTATTGTGTAGCAACATTAAAACTTTTGTAAAAGGCATTTAAAACTTCTTGGTAATTTCAATTCCTTTATAAGCATATTTTTGTTTGCTTTCATTTCTTCTTTCTAGTCATAAATCTACCAAAAGATTGTAGGATAACCATTATTAAGTAAAACGTTTCACCTATGGTACCCATGTAGTGTTCCATAAGGAGAGTATATTGGTACCCATTTTTAGGTTTAGTAATGTTAGATGGTTCCATTCTAAGATCTCTTTCCCTAAGGTACGTAGTGACATCGTGCCATCTTTTGTTACAATAGGCCATTTCTCAACCTTTTTTCTAGAAGGTTTAAATAGACATGGAATATGAGAATATCCTAAACCAACTTTATCAAATGTACTTCTCAAACTAGCTAATATCATATCTAAAGCTTTTAAGCTACTAGCAAGCTTAGATAGATAAAAAGTTAGTTTTACATGTCTTTTATAAATTGGTTTTCATTCAAAACCATTTGTATATGAGATGATTCAGTTTTAAATTGTTCTATACTAGTTTATTTAACCATATTGGTGTGGCTTAAAACATAATTTGCATTAATCAACTTGTCAATATGGGTTTTTAATAAGTCATTTTCTTTCTTAGCTTCTAAAAGTTGATCCTTGAATAAAATACACTTTTGCATAAAATTGTGTGAATTGGATAATAAATTATCAAATGCATGCTCAAGTATATTCACACTAATGGGGTTTTCAAAAGTAGTTACCTTATTTCCTAGCTCTTTTAATCCATTTGTCATAAATAAAAAATTGGCCTGGACTTCCTTCTTTTTTATTAATGATTCTTCAATGTCATCCTAGGTTGCCATCATTGGACAGTTTGATTTGTAATGACCAAGTTTGTTGCATTCATAGCATGTTATGTGATTATTCATCTCTTGCTTCTCATGTCCTTCTAGTTCTAAAAGTATCTTCTTCCTTTATTCCTTCTTTTAAACCTTGTTATTTGAATACCTGGGTGAATGTAAGTTCATCATCCTCTCTAGATGTTATTCCTTCATGTTATTCTTTAGAATTTGCTTATTGTTATGCAAATCTTCTTGATGAAGTACTTGCTTTGAAGGTTATTGATTTTCCAAATTTTAGATGAATTTCATCCATGATTTCTTGCTCATAGACTTTGAGAGATCCTAGTAATTCATCCAAGTTTAGCTTTTTCAAATGTTTTGTTTCTTAGATAGTTGTTACCTTAGGTCTCTATACCTTTGGTAAGCGTTTAGAAATATTTTTAATTTGATCTTTGGGTATTGTATGTCTTCTTCCCAAGTGATTTCGAATCATTTATAATGATAGTGAATCTATTAAACATCTCTTCAATATATTCATTTTCTTCCACCTTAAAAAACTCATACTAATATGTCAAGATATTTATCTTGGTCTCCTTAACTTAGTTCTTCAATGGGTCACTTTTATTGTATCCCATATATGCTTCGTTGCCTCACAACCAATAACTTTACCATGCCTAATTATTCTTAGAGTGTAACATCCTCAATTTTTTAAATAGGAAATTGAATAGTTTGAAATAATTGATATTTGTGCTTAATAATTACTTGAGAAATAAAAAATAAAAAATAAAAATAAATAAAATTTCAACTAAGAAATAAATATTACAAGTGATTTAATGATGGAAAAACCTCTCAAAATGGTAGAAAAAATAAAAGAAAAAATTTTGAGAAATTATGAAATAATAAAAAATAGGTAGAAAATGTTGAAGTTAACCAAAAGTTAATTCATTAATGGCATTTCTGTAAATATTAGGTAATCAAGAAAAAACATATTCAGCCTAAACCAATTTAATTAAGTTAATGTAGAAGATTAGTGCTTAAGTAGCCCATTTGGATGAAAATTAAGTATTAAACTTCACTTAAGCTTGGCTGGCCCATTCAAGGACTTAATTAAGGTCTTAACCATGAAGATTAGCTTAATCTTGACCAAATGTGACTCTTATAAATGGACCCACAAGCAGTTAACCCCTTCATCAAACTCTTCATGTCGTCAACACTTCTCCTTGGTGCATCAAAATTTTTTTCTACATTGTAGCCCCTTCCACCATCTCTAAACCTCGATACTTGTCCTTCTAACTCCATTCTTGAGTTCTTTGAGTTCCCAAGCCACCCATAGCTTGTGAGGTAGCCGTGAGGAGGAGCACAAGGGCTATTGATGCAGCTGGTTGGAGGCACCATTCACAAAGCTTTTGTGCAGAAAAATTCATGTGCCTTCCACTACGGTTAGGAGGAGTTTTCTTGTTCATTCTAGTCATTTTCCTAATCTTTTTGTGAAGGAAATGAGGTCCTTAATTTATCTCTTGATGACTGGAATCTATTTGCTTAAATTCATATGTGTATGGAAACCAAAGAAAGTGGCAAAAATCTGATTATTATATTGTGTTGTTTTTATTTATATGTCCATTTTATGTGCCTATAATGATGAGGAAAGTATGTGTAAATATTCTATGTCAAATGTGTGGCCGAAAAGGGTTTGAGTGATGGTTTAAAATGTGAGTTATGTGATGAAAATGATGGCTGGAATGTGCACTCTATTTGTACCGAAAAACAAAGGATATCTTGGTGTGTTTTCATGTTTTTGATCAATTTTGGATGTTTGAAAAATTGTTAGATGTCAAACAATATTAATATATTGTATAATGAAGATATTAAATCATTAAACCAAGCAAGGAAACCCAAGGGCAAACCGCAATAAATTTTTGAAAATGAATTTGAAAACTGCTAGAAAAACTTAACATGCAAAATGGCTGAGAATTTGGAAATTTATTTAGGGTAGGAAAACTTTTTTTTTAGACATAAATAATTTTTCATAGGACCCTTAAGATGTGATTAACATGTGGTAAACATTTCAAAGTGATTGCATTAAAGAATAAAATGATAAAAATAAATTAATGGAGGTGGTTTTGTGGAAACGAAAAACTAGAATAGCAAGGAGAAAAATTTAAAATTAATTTATGTGACTGGTTTGGCCATGTTTAAATTTAATTTTTGACATCTAGAAACATTGTGTGACAAGAAAAAAGTAGATAGGAAGGAAAAACATTTTATGTGAAAACTAGTGCAATTGAAAGAGATTTAGAAAACTGTATTAATTGGCAAATATTTTTTAGCAGAAACCTGGAAATTTGGTTTTAAATTCCAATTATAAACATTTACAAAAATTCCCACTCAAATTTGGATTTCAAATGAAGGAGTTATATATTTTTAAAGGACGTACTAACTTTCTAGAGGATAAAAAATCAAAATTTTAATTTATATTGATTTGGAGCTAATTGGAAGATGAAATTTATTTTTCGAGATGAAGAATTTAATTATAAGAATATAAAAAAAAGTTTCACTCAATTTAGAGTTAAATTAAAAGAGAGAGAAAATTTTGAAGTTTACACATACATCGTCATTTTAAGCAAAATGTCAAAATTTGACCGTGTTGGGTCAACAATGTTTTGGGATAAGAAAATGAGTTATTTAGTGGTAAATTTAATCATGAGAACATGAAAATAAGTTTCCCTATATCGCATTTAAATAGAGGGAGAAACAAATTTTCAAGAATAAACGAATTTACAAAAATTACGCATAACGTCGTTTTTCAAAAAAGTTTTTGAAATAATTTTAAAACCTTAAGTAAAAGGTATTTTGAAAGTTATTTTGAATCATTTCAAATATAATGGACTTTCAAATAAATTCGAAGAGATTTTCATAAAAATTTACTATCACATGGAATTTTGACGTAACATGTAACTTGATGAAATTTTAACTGAAAAACTCAATGGCTTAGATTCCGTAGAATTGGAGGAAATATGAGGAGAGAATCTTACAAACTAAACTCTTGATGAATTCCAACACCTTAAGCCTAGTTAGATGAATTTTAGGATGAGTAGGAATAAATTAAGAAAGACGACTTTCCAAAGTCATCAAAAGAATGAATTGACTGATGCTGCAGAGGGATTGTTGTAGCTAACAAGACCACCCAGATGAATTGATAGAGTCTTGGTAGATGAGGCTTTGTTTATTACCTCTAGCAACAAAGGTGAGTATGGCATTGAAATTGTGAAAAGAGTAAATGTGTTGAACTCAATGAATGGACAAGCTGATGAGTCTGCAGAGATTGGTGAGCAACGAGTCTCAAGAAAGTCAATGATTTGTGAAGCCAAAGTGCTTGTGGTGGTAAGACCTGGTGAGTTATGGCTAGAGAGCCTGATATTGAGATGAGGAAACAATGACTATGTTTATCTAAGAGCTGATGAAGGTGAGGTTTTCCATTCTAGTGAGTCAATCATGTCAATACCAGTGATTTGACTGAGACTAGATCACGATGGTGATGGAGGTGGTTGATGATGGATACAATAAAGCCGTATGTGAGGAATATAAGATTGGAGATTGTGTGGGTTGACTACAAAATGGTACTTGAGGAATGTCCATAGGCTTAAAGAGTCCTAAGGGGTAGTGTTGAGGTGCCAAATTGTGATAACCCTGAGGGCGAAGGGACTCACATAACGACTTGGCATCCCCGACAAATACAGAACATTACCATGGTTAGTCGAGAGTATCTTGATTAGAGTACTAAACAAAATATGTACTTCCAATCATCAACCGAAAGAAAATAATGATGAATATACGTTATGTAAGACCTTTGTGACTTGGAAGGTCAAGAGGCATTGTAGGGCCCAAAAATACATCTAATAGTGAAGTAAATAGGACACGGTAGTGAGAATGAGAGTGAGTAATTGTGTCTTGTATGTGTGATTATGGACTCAGTTTGGACATATGACTCACTCTTTACGTCCCTATTTTTTTCAAATATTGATGTCGAGATTTTACCGACCGATCTTTCGCCTAGCAGTGCAACCCATCGAGAGGCAGTGGGTCCAAGACCTAGTATATAAGGAGGATCCATATGAGGGATCTACATAGAGTATAGGATATACAACTCACAAGGTAGATATATATGTGTATGTATGTATATGATAGGATTTACTACTACTTCTTTGACTAGGATACTGTGTATGAGTAGACTAGGTCATTTTTGTATATGAGCATTGTAAATCCTCTTTTTGAAAAACTGTATTCTTGTTGCACCCTTGGTCTGTATATTGACACTCCTTGAGTACTATTATTCTTGTGACTATTATATGAATGAGTTGCACTGATATTGATAAGAATCAGTTTGATGAATCTCTTATGTATGTGATTTATTATCCTTCGCATTATATTTTATACATTTAAAATCAATTTCGCTAAAGTTTCATTGCCTTATACACGCTTATGGAAACAATATGTTTGCGCAACTCTTATCTAGCTAATAAAAGTTTTATGAAGACTTGTGTAGATGATTTCTTAAACGTTAAACTTTTTGTGGAAACCTTTTCTTTCAAAGACGTTTATTTTGGAAGTTCAAATGAATCTTGTAGAACTTGTTAATAAGAAATGTATCGATAAATATTTTTGTAAAGTGTCTGAAGTTATAATTAAAGGAAACCAAATAATTTAAGATGAAGGTTAATGTATTTTATAAAGGGAAGATAATTTAAGGTGTTGCATAGAG
Source organism: Pachyrhizus erosus (assembly GCA_026544285.1). Taxonomy (NCBI): domain Eukaryota; kingdom Viridiplantae; phylum Streptophyta; class Magnoliopsida; order Fabales; family Fabaceae; genus Pachyrhizus; species Pachyrhizus erosus. The sequence continues at coordinate 5,704 of JAMLFT010005435.1, read as the reverse complement.
CACATAGAAAGATGTATTTTGCTCTTAAGTTTAATAGTCCTCTCTACTTCTCATCTAAACTTCATTGTGTTTTTGGCTTTCTTCAAATTTCTTCTTGTTTAAAATGTATCGAACTTCTTGAACAATGTCCCATGTGTCTACATCTTGGGACTCCATGACATACTTCATTATACCATCCAATAGTATTAGTTTTTCCCATAAAAGCTTGATGGTTTATTTGTTAATGCTCCTTATGGAATAAACAATTTAGTACATATGTCTACCATAACTTCTTTCAAATATTTTCTTCCCACATTGTTAAGTGTGCTCACTCCTAAAAGGCTAAGCTTTGATACCAACTAAACTGGAACAATTGGTCACTAGAAAGAAGGTTCAATATTGACACTCCAATAGTCTAACTAATAATGGACTTTCTTGCATAAACACATCTTGCTTTTGATATTTATCTTTTCAACCTTATGCTTGAATAATAGAAATTATGTTAGTAGAAAGGATAAAGTTTATGCATACTTGGATAAATTAAGAATGTCAATAAAGAAAATCTAAGTTTGTGTTATGAAGAGTTGCATTTAAACATATTTTAAAAACAAACAGATTTTGATTTTTTTTCTATGAAAAATAAAACTTGCATTCAATGGTTAAAACTTGTTTGAAAAATCTTTTTTAAGAATTATTGGAGTTATACTTGTGTAAAATAAGATTTTTTAAAAATTATAACACAGATATGACAAATATGAAAACATGAGAAGGAATTAAGAAGGATACAACACATAGAGAAATCTATTATTTCACCCCAACCTTGGGCTATATCTAGTACCTACGCCTATAGGATTTTCCATTAAGACCAAGCATAAATATATCAAGTGTTCTTTTTTTTTAAAACTTCATCAAGCTCATTACACCAAAAATATTCTTTCTTATCCTTTGCAAGTTTTTCTCAATCTAGTTTTCTAAAACTTTGTAGGTTATTTTCAGTATTACCATAGCTTGTACAAGCCATTCAACTAATGTTCTTCCGCAAGTATTTCTAGACACAAACCTAAACAACTACCTATCGTCAACACCTAGTGACCTAGTTTTGTTCACAAATCACTCCAAAATAAATAGTCCTTTAACTACTCTTCTTAGTTTCCCACTCATTTGAATAGACTCAAATACACCTAGTTAGGTAGCGTGTTCACTAAGGTTCCACAAAATCAAGGTTCTTATAGACACCATTTTAGATAGAAAAATGCTAACTCTAATCCTAAAGTGTTTTAGCTAAGGAAGACTCCTTTTGAAATCTTGGGTATTCTTCTTAAGAAACTTTTGAACTTTATTTTATTATATTCTATACTCTTTCCACTATGTACAACTAGAACAATTCAAATTTTGAATTGTAATTGTTAGTGCTTATTGCATGTCTTAGTGGTTACCTCATAACATCTAATTATAGCCATTGATGTTACTTTTGAAGATTGTTCTCTAGCAAAATGTCTCTAATGTTGCTTGTAATAACTATATTGTTAGTGTATTAGTCTTCTTAGCTTTTGGTTGCTTCGTCTTCATGTGGAGTTGATGACTTATGGAAGTTTATGCTTTTGGATACTTGCATATCTTCTTTAGAGCTTTCTACTTATAAATTAAGTGCTTTTAAGCACTTTACATGATTTTTATTGAACTTGTTTCTTCTAGTGTGTGCTTTTGAATAATATAGACATTTGTTTTTCATTCCATGTTTAGCCATCCATCTTTTGATGATACTCAAGTCATGCTTTTGATCACAACTTTTGGTTTCTTCTACACTTTGATATGAGAAAACATGATTTGTTTTTCATGCTTCTTATTAGCTTCCCTTATGGTTGTCCTACTTTTAATTTGGCAAATTCTATGTCTAGAAAGCTTACATACTTCAGGCTAATGCTTCAGACCTCCCTTCATGTTCTTGATCAACTTTTGTCTTATAAACACATTCTCAAAGTAAATCGTTAGTAGTTAAGTCAAGTTAACTTAAAATTTGTTTCTAAGAAGTTTGATTCCATTAAAACCTAAGCTTCAAAAGGAGTTTTGCTTCAACAATGACATCCTATATGGGAAGTTACATTCTGAATTGTTGAGAAATGAAAGCTAGGAGCCCAAGTGGCATAATGCCACTTGCATGGGACTTATTGGCTTGCTGTTAAAGTGGTGAAAGTCCTAATGGTCAATGTAACACCCTTTTTTCAGATATTCACCAGTTGAAGCTTGACTACCCTAATAATTAACATTCCAAGATTGGTAAAAATGTACACCTTTTGTGATAGATTATGGATGTCTAAAGTTGTGAAATTTTGTGTTCCTTGAAGGGTTATAAACACACTAGAAGGGGTTGAATAGTATGTATATGTGATTTTAAAATCATTTTCGCAAACCCTTTTGAAAAAGACACATAGATGAAGAAGATAGCTCATAATCGCTTTGGATGTATAAAATGTGAAACATGAAAAGGAAGAAAAATACTAGATTTCTTGATTTACTAAACTTGAGTTACATCTAGTTTCCCTTCAACTTTAGAGGAGTTTCACTAACCAAAATACAAGTTACAAACAAGTATATGAATTTGTCACTTTTGGGTATCTAAAAGTATTCTCTAAGCTACTTCTGACTCACCCAACCCAACTATTCTAATCATTACATTTGGCTACAAACTTTGTAAAGCCCCTTTTTATTACTTGTATTTTTAAAAAAAAAAATTATATTCAAAGTTATCACGCATATAAAACTTAAAGTTCAACCATTCGGGGAGTTACAATTTGATGACAACTTTCATTCCAAGTTCTCATTTCATAATATACATAAAGTATAAAGTCATACACTATTTAGAAGTTGTGATACAAATACTAGAAACAAAAGTCCTTTCTTTAACATGTTTTAATCTAATCAAACGCTTTAGATGGATCTTTTTCATTTGCTGATTCCTCTCTATGATTCAATATGCTAGCTTAAACTGACCCTATTGATGACTGTGGTGGTTGAAGGGTTGGTGGTCTCCTCCGGTTAGTTGGTACATTCAAGAATCTAGGTGGTGGAGTTTGAGAAAGAACAATTGACAAGTCTACAAGATGAAACTGCCATGGTACTACTATGTTCGTGGGTCGGAATGCAAATCGAACGTACTCGATAAAGGTATCATCACCTTCGACCTTGTCGTAGGTCCATCTTCCTTCTTAGGGTAGAATGATCAGGTGAAAGAGTCGTTGAAACTCTTTTGCCATGTTTAATCTATAATATAAGGGGATTGTAGGAGCAAGCCATCAATTCAGGGATAGACATAGGATAAAGGGTAGACTTTATCTAACATAAACCCTCATCTCACCATTCGTGCCTAAAGAGATCATCTAAACCGTTTTTGGGCCCATCACTGCCTCCTATATTACTAACTTCGGGAGGTCTTACGCAAGCGTATCATTTAATATCTAATTTGAAACTTTTGGTTGATGATCGAGAGTACATACCCTACTTGGTACTTGGTCCAGGATACTCTCAACTGAATCTTGGTAATGCTCCGCTTTGTCGGGGACGCTGAGTCGGTTCTATAACACCTTTTTTACTCCGAGCAGTTCATCAACTATTTTAGGGTTATTCAGGAAATACTATCTTTGATGGACAATTAATAAGTATATTTTTTTTTCATAGATGATAAAATCATTCAACCACATTGATATTATCAATACAATACCTTTTATAGAAGTTCACAATAATTAACCACACATTTTATACTCAAATAATAGGATAGGGGTATTTTAGTCATTTTAACCAAATATGGTGTTTTAGGACCTTCTTTCACATCTTTATCAAAATTACTTTGCATTGAGGTTTCCAGTACCTTCCACATGGATTTCTAAGTTCAAACAACCAATTTAAGTTAATAATTAAACTTTTGTAAATTAGGGGTATTTTGGTCATTTTAGAAATATTTGCCCTTCCCAAATATTTTTAATACAAATTTATTTTAAAAATTCATAATATTAATAAGAATAATTTTAATCTTGTTTCTTGGGGTTAGAATGACCTAGAATGATCAAATATTCATTTGTATGTCCTAGGGGTATTTTGGACTTTTTGTAAAAATTCACCTTTTTAATTATTTTCTTCAAGTTTTAACCCTTGAATTTTTAATCTAGATACTATTTATTGTAACAAGGTATTTAGGCTCACATCTAAAAATTAAATTGGCTTAGAAAGGATAAAATACTTACTTTAAGATTATAGGGGTAAAATGGTCAATTTGAAAGTATAATCTTATTTTTAAGGATTTTGAAATTTCCAAAGTGTTATTGGAGTTCTGGATATGTTTCCAAAATGGATCCTAAAATTTTTATTCAAGGTTTTGATTCACAATTGATCAAAACTAAATTTTCTCTTCTGGGGGTATTTTTGGAATAATTTAAATACTTTAGGTTTTTGTCAAAATTTATAAGAAGGATTTTTCTTATACTTTTAACAAGTTTACAACTATTCTACATGGGCAGATAAAGAGACTGAAATAAGGAAAACAATTTAAAAAAATTTTGCTAATTGCACCCTCACTTCTTCCTAAAATTACAATTCGCACCCTTCTTCTTCTTCCTTGGTCCTGGTTCAAACCAGAGGGGTTTGAAATTTTTTTTCTCTCTCTCAAGCCTCAGTTTGAACAATTAATGGTATAAAAACATTGCAAATAATATTTTAAACGAAATCCCTAAAGTAATTGGATTAATCAATGGCTCCTCCTACCTCAATTGAAACTTTTCTAATTCGTTAATGGCGAAGCTCTGTAACCACTTTGAAATAGTTATTCCTTGCATTGTTTTTCAAATTTCTTCAATAAAAAGGTTCGCGAGGTGATTTCGAATCTATTGGGACAAGTTTTAGGCAATTTGGTGAAAAAATGAAGGAGAATTCGTAGGTTGAAGTTTATGTAATTTTTCCCAAATTTGAATCTTGTCATAGCTTATATAGACCTCCGTGGGCCTCCTTCCTTCATAACAAAGTATCCCTAGGCTTGGGCGGTGGTAGGGTAGCCTTTGCAGGGTATGGGGAGGTTTAGAGCAGGTTAGGGATAACGAAGGTGCTTCTAGGCGGTTTAGCATTTTTATGAAAGGTTAACTAAATTTTAATTCGTAAAAATAACGGTGATGGGCCTAATGATCAAATGGTAATCCCTGCTCTTCCACTCTCTCTCCGTCCCTAAGGTCGCGCCTTCTAATTCTGGATCCAAGCCTTTTTCTTTTCACATTTTATTTTTCTTAACCAACCAAGGACTTTTACTATTTGTACATTTTATTTCCATTATATGCTACCCCATGTGGGTAGCTCAATTGACAAAGCGCTGACTTCCTTTCTCTATGCTCAGGATCGTGTGTTCGACCCATCCCAGTGCCATTCTTCCTTTTCTTCTTTCTTTCCCCTTTTTTTATTATTTTCCTTTTATATTTTTGTTTCTTTATTTTCTGTTTTTAATTTTTTATAAATTTTATTTTACATTTTTAAATTCTTTCAAAAATCCTACAATCTTATTTATATTTTCTTTTACTAGAACAAATTTTCTTTTTCTTAAAATCTATTTATTTTGATAAGAAATAATTTATTTTGTCTTAAAAATAATTATTTAATTTTTTTTCTTTAACTCCTAAAAATTTATTTTGAATTTTCTTTTAATTTTTATTTTATCTTTTTAAATTCTACAAAAAGTCTATAATTCATC
>JAMLFT010005434.1:0-17587 GCA_026544285.1 Pachyrhizus erosus | reverse complement strand
AAATAAATTTAAAAAATATTTTTATTTGAATACTAAATTATTTTTAAATATAAATACAATTTTAAAAGTTTAATAAATCTCATGTCCAAAATTAAGTTTTTTACATGAAAAACTGAACATTTTATATTCTTAAAATTAACTAAACTCACGGTAAAATCAATTTTCAGTATCAAAATAATTTGTCAAATCACATACTAATTCTTTACTAAAGATCCATCTTGGCATACAAATGAAAATATTATTGCCCTTAATAGTGAGAGGAGAGTTTTTTTTTTTCTTTCACAAAAACATTAACTGGCCGTTATAAAGTTAGAGAAAAAAAAAAGAAAACTTTTAACATATATAACAATAATGATTATTTGGTCCCGTGTTTGACTTTTTGCACTCATTTTTCTAGAAATAAAGAAATATTATATTTTTTTTTATATTTTTAATAAAAAATATTTTACTTATTTCATTAATTGATTTCGAACATGCTATAAAGTTCCTTGGGTCCACTTTGACTTTTTGCTACATACATATCTAGAAATTAAGCGATACTATCTATAACTTTAACATTTTTTAATAAGTAAAAAGTGTTTTTATTTACTTCATAAATTGATCCAAACATATTATAGTGTTCGATCGGTCCCACCCTTGACTTTTTACGCTTATCTTTCTTGAAAATTAAAAAGATGCTATAACTTTTACATTTTCTTCAAATAAGAAATGATTTTACCTATGCCATAAATTGATTCAAACATGCTATAATGCTTGTTTTATCCTGTTTTTGACTTTTTTTACACATTTCTCTAGAAATAAAGAGGTAAGAGTATTATAACTTTTACATTTTTAATAAATAATAATTGATTTTACTCATTTCATAAATTGATTGAAGCATACCATAATGCTTATTTAGTCTACATCCGATTTCTTCTTGCGCGTGTCTCTCTAAAAATAAAATGATATAAATTTTATATTTTTTAATATGTAAGAAGTAATTTTACTCATTTCATAAATTGATCCAAATATCCTAATAATCTCACAGTAAACATGATTTTCGCGACAATAAAACAATTCAAGGAAAATCTAATTCTCGGTTTAGCAAAATTACGCTAGTTGAGTTACCTTTTTCTAACACAATTAAGTGGAATTTCACAATGAAAAGGAAGACCGACAAAGAAAATCAGATATTTGAAGCAAAGGAAAGACAGATACGCATCGAAAAAAATAATACAAGAAGATTCCTATTTATATGTTTAATCGTCATGCCATGCAACGAGATGTTTAATTTATTTGCATTTTTCCTAAATAAAAATCATATAATCGCAGTTGAGTATAATTACCTCAAAATTAAGTATTTCTTGCTCAGGACTTTGATGTGCCGATTTCAACCCTGTAAACGACCCAAATAAAAAAAAGGGGGAAAATGAGTGGCTGAAGTGATATAATTAACATATATCTGTCAAATAAATTGAGAAAATAGTGAAATAATGCTATCTTTTTTGGGCATGCCATATCCCAAAAACGCAACACAAAAGATGGGTATGGAAATAAAATTGATAGCAAGGGAAAGCTGTGGGCATAAATTTGATCCCATCTTGCAAAATCAACCAAAAAAAAAAAATCTTTTGTGTCAAATTGTCAATTAAAATGAGAAATAGAATGAACTGTTTTATACGATTCTTACCCCTCCTTAAGGAAGGCAAAATGTTTTGGATGTGAAAATTAGACTTGATCTGTCTAACAAAATAAAATTTCAAAGCTACCAAAATGGAAGAGCTTAATTAGAGAGAAGAATGAAAAAGTTAATCTTTATGATTATGAGATTTGGGACTGAAATTTTATAAACTCAATTATAACCAAAACACTTCCTTCAAACCCCTTGTTTTATAAGACAATATATTGAAAGTGTCATAATGATATAGATTAACTCACTTATTTTTTACTATTTAATTTTGTTGGTTAGCAAATTAATTATAATATTAGATGTATTGAAAAAATTAATAGAAATTTCTAGGAGTTAATGTTAATTAATTTTTTTAATGGACTCAAAATAAGTTTTTTCTTAATTAAAAGATTGTATAATGACATAATTTTAATTGTTAAATAATTACATAACAAGTAAAATTTATGTTAAAATTTTTTTACTTAAGTTTTTATGTGATTTTTAACTACATCAAATTTTTTGATAAACGAAAGTCATAAGAAATGTTAAATAAATAAATAAATAAATAAATACCAAATTTTCTAAAACTACTAGAAATGTTATCAAGTATAAACATTTAGGTTGCCAAAAATTTTATAACAGTTAAAAGTTATTAAAAACTTAAATAAAAATATTTACATATAATTTATGCTCATAACCTCATTACTTAGTAGTTAAAATTAATGTTAAAAATTAAAAATAAAATAAAACAATTTATGAGAGACTAAAAATAATAAAAAGATTTATATAAATTTAAAAATAAAAATTAAGATAAAATGAGAGAACAAAAATATATTTTATCCTAAACTTAATTACAATTTCTTCCTATTTTGACCAATATAAAATTTGGATTCCTTAGTAATTTTTTAAAGAATCTAATCTCTTAAATTTTTTTAATTGTTGCAATCAAATCCTCTATTAATTTTTTATTTAAAACTTCTAAATTCTTATTTTTTATTTAAATAATTTGATGTTTAAGAAGGATTAAAGGTAAAAAGAAATGGTTTAAAAGGTTTAAAAGTTAAAATTCTTATAAATTTGAAAATATATTTTTATTAAGTGAAGTTAATGTTCTCCTGATTAAGTAGGAAAATTTTTACATTTTTTGTAAATTAGTGTTGGACATGTTAAAGGATCCTTCTAAGATATTGATTGGGGGGAGTGTTATGCTTATGTCTTGTAACTTGTGAGTATGAGCAAATGATGATATGGTTTTACCTCTCTCCGTGACAATGTTGCAAATGTGTTCATAACAATTGCAAGGTGGAGTATCTCTTTTCTAAATTTGAGGAGTTTGATTTGTTGTTGTTTACATTTTAAATATTAGGAGTTATGATTCTATTTTCTAAATTTAAAATTATGTTATTATATATAAAAATAAGAGATATATTTATTATGCTTTGTGCTTTTTATAGAGTTATTTTAAGAAAATATCATGAGCTTTTTTGCACAATATTTTTTTTTGCTTTTATAAACTCCAAAAACAATAAATTGGCATTGAAGCTCTCATCCTAACGATTTGTTAGATTGAGTGAGCCTACTTATAAATCCTAAAGGCAAACACATACTTAATCTTGTTAAAATGAACTCAGAAGGTTTATCCATTTCAATTGTATTTTCATTGTTTAATGATAAACATTATCACCTTTGGATCATTAAAATGGAAGTTTATCTTAGTACTTGCGATCTATCAGAAGTCATTAAAGATATGTACAAACTACCCTTACTAGATACTCCAATAGTTGCTCAAATAGAAAATCGCAAAGAAAAAAAACAAAAGAAAGTCAAAAGCAAGAGCAACCGTGTTTGTGATAGTATAATCAACTATGCTAATTAGAATAATGATGTTGAAAACACCTAATGAAATTTGGGAGTTTTTGAAGTAAAAGTACGACGGAAATGAAAAGGCGAAAGGGATGCAATCACTAAACTTGATATAAGAATTTGAGATGCAAAGAATGAATAAATCATAAGCAATTAAGGAATACTTTGACATGCTTCTTGGCATAATCAACAATGTAAGACTCTTTGGTACTGATTTTTCAGATAGTAGAATTGTTCAAAAACTTCTAGTGATAATACCTAAAAAATTTGAAGCCATAATTGCATCTCTAATGTGTCCGTAATGGTTGCAACGCGGAGTGCCTCTTTCTTAGTTTTTAGGAGTTAGATTTGTTGTTTACCTTTTAGATATTAGGAGTTATGGTTCTATATTTTAAATTTAAAATTATGTTGTTATATCTAAAAATAAGAAATGTATCTGTTCTGCTTTGTGCTTTTTATATAAAGCTGTTTCAACAAAATAGAAGGAGCTTCTCTATACAATATTTTTTCTTGTTCTTATAAACTCCAAAAATAACATACAACAATTGCTTTCCTAGATCATAATTAGGATTACCCTGATGACAATAGTGTAGAGTTTCACGTAATTTATAACTTACAGTCATGATTATACATTTTCATCATTGTTGCCTTAAATAAAAAGAAACGAAAATGTCTAGGATATTTTTACCCTTTCAATTTGCAAGCTCCTGCTTTGATTTTGCTGATTAGTGATAGGAGCATTGCTGGTAACCGTTCAATTAGGATTCATATTTAGTATTCTTCAAATTGCCTCCAAATGCACACATGCAACCACCTAAATAAACTTATTCACGGTAATAATGTCAACTTGGTTTATAAAATATGGTCCATGTAGAGTAGCCATGGCAGTGGAACAAGTTTATGAGGATACTTATATTCCCGGGGTTTTGCAGAAAATATGCTGGATAAGAGGTTGACTGGTGATTGATTCCATTAAAATTTTGGTACCAACAGTTGATTGCTTGTGAGAAAAATACATGTCTAAAACTTGTTATAAAGGATAATAATGACTTCTCACTTCATAAAATATGATAGAAAGACCTACTTGCAATCCCACCTAAATTGTTGTTTTGCATGAAAGAAAATTGATCATAGTAATTCACTGGGGTCATATCTTGGCCTTGAACCGGTGAACCTGCTCCTTCTGAGATCAATCCCACCTAAACAAATCAATCAAATGTCAAACAACTGTAGAGTTTCCCATTATGGTATAATTACTTGCAATAAAGTTTCCCTGAGTTTGGTAACGTCATGGTATGTGATACATGTTGAATGTACTGCATTAATAGGAAATAGCTAGTTTCAACTAATAATAAATGAGACATAATATTGGACAAACATGTAGTTTTATTTCAATGCTCAGTGAGGGTATAAATCAAATGCATATCAATAAAGGCAAAGTATTGTAAACTATGATATGTCATATACTATTACATATGAATCATGAAGTTACCATGGATGATACATAATAGCTTGATTTAGTTTCTTCCAGTAATAGAGCTGATCGATCAAGAGTTTGATGATAACTGGGGCAACTTAAAGCAATTATCCACTGCAAGTTGTTGAGGGTTTCCTCCCCAGCCAGAGTAGAGGAGTTTGCTTCCTCGGGAAAGTTGAAAGTATTCTGTGTCTGGTTTGGTATTGCAATTGTTCCAACCAAGTCCCGAACCTGAACAATAGGTTTGGATCACTGACTTTCCTACTCATCATCATAAGAATGTTTCATGTTAATTGGTAATTGTTTTTGCTACAGAAAATAAGGGACTGCATTTTTGTATTTAGACTTTTTCTGTGATGTAATTGAGCTATATTTAGGTATGTCACACATGTAATACAGTATCTCCTTGATGTATTTGGGTTGAAAAAAACAAAAAACATTGTACAACAAATATGTATTCTTCGATTTTTTTCCTAAATAAAGGACGTGCTTTCCTTATAATCATCTCATCTAGGTTTAGTTATAAAGAAAGAATTTATTTTATACTTAGATTTCATTAGATTAATTAATAACCAAGAATTTAATCTCATTCAAATTATATAAGGATATTTTTGCAAAAAAAAAATTAAATGTCAGAGCAATCTTCCCTTAGGCCTTAACGATCATCTTGAAGCCAAGGCCATATATACAAGTGAAAAAAAGTACGTGAGCTTTGTAAAAATATATTGAAACTTGATTAAGTTTTCTTTCCCACACCCCCCTTTTTTTTTTTATCTCATATTAAACTCATCACAAGTAAAAGTTTAGTACACATTTGTTTAATATCTAGGTTTTTTATTTATTTAAATATGATATTTGTCACTATTTCATTAGTTATAAATACTTTATATTCACATTGAACACATTATACTAATTAAAGTAATCTCATTATTATAAACAAGTTATATTCGTGACCCAAATGGAGCTTATACTCCTCGAAACTACCAGCAGCTAAGTCTGAACAAGAATAAATTAAATTTATGATTGTTACTTAAATCCAACCAGAGACTCCATCACTGATGAGAAAGTATTCCGTAGGCGATTAGTTAGAGCTGGGGACTGAATGTAATATCAACCGCACCATATCATCAATTCATATAGCGATATATAATTAAGCTCATAACTCATAAGGGAAAAAGGCTGAACACTTCTGATTCCAATTTGGCCAAACTTCCATTAGTTGATGTACCTATTTTGGAGAAAGCATGAGAGCTAGATCTGTGTTGCGTAGTACATGACCAAAATGGAAAAAGTCACATATTTATTGTTTTCTTGGTTTCGTGGTAGAAAGTAGCAGAACTAGTTTGCTTTCTGTCAAATTTGATTCTAAAAAAAAATACAAGTTTTTGTTTATTGTCATATAAAATTGATTTTACCTCATAAGCTCAGTTTAACTAAAGTGATAAAAAGGAGTAGTTTTTGCGTTAGGTTGAAAAAATCACACCAAAAGTGTGTAATCTTGAAACCTGTTTGTACTTCCTGAACTGTAGACTTAACCCCGTTATCAAATTCACATACATCTTTAGGTTTGGATTCATGAGCTTTATTAGATTGCACAACCATTGCTACCTATTTTGAGGGGTTTTGTAAAGCTTGCAAAGAAGCGTAAGTTGTATCTTACCTATGAAATTTATTTTTGAAAATTAGAATTGATGATGGATCTTTCTTCTTTGCTTTCACTGGATCCATTGTCTTGTGCACTACTTTTGCATGCAAATTGGGACGTCTTGTAGATTGCATCAGATTTCTCTTACTATAATTATTCAAAAGTGTTTGGATTTTTTCGTTTTACAATTAACCAATCCCTGTTAATGGATCTCGGTTCAAAATTGTAACCGGTCCACCATTATTAGGTAATAAATTAAAACCATCAAAATAATACGAAAAAAAAGAAAACTAAACTCACATGTTACAAATTTTAGAGGTCCTCAAACATACATGTGCAAATAATATTACTGAAAGTTAGTCTTTGTTTCTATTCTTTGAGAATTATCAGAACCATAATGAGTTTTTTAAAGATACGAAATGATATCATCCAATTTAATTGCTCTTGAAAATTCCAGGCACTAGACGGTTTGTTCGAGCTGGCTATGCACATTAGTCCTCTGCACGAAGAAAATCACCATTTGTAAAAAATTCAGAAGTTTTTTTGGCTCAAAATATGTAATACTCGCTTGTAATATATTTTTCGATAATTATGTTGACCCACAGTATAGTATCAACTAATTACTAAATAATAAGACAACTAATTTACTGGAAATATAGTATCAAATTTCTGCAGGTTAGCAACTGGTAGTTTAAAAAATGTGTGGTTTAGAGAATTGTAATTACCTGGTGGCGGTTTGAAAAATCTTAGATGGGGATCAACCGGAACACCGTTCCTCTCAAATTCCATGTCGTAGACAGTGCTTAGGTAGTGCCTGAGAATTTAAAACCATGACAATTTTCAATTTCTTTTCCAATCTCAAATTAAGAGTTAAATGAGGAAAGTGATAGTGAGAAAGAGCAGCAGAGAAATTGGCGTTTGAGCTGCGGAGTCTACCTAGGAGCAGCAGGGGAGTTTGCGGGTATGGCGTTTTGATCTCTATTTACTACACTGTCAGGAGACCTTTGGGTTTGTTGGGATGTAGTTGTTGTTCCAACTTTTCCTGTTTCCAGAGAAACCTTCTGCAACTACTCAAAACAAATCAAGCAAAAGAATCTCATCATCTCATTCTCGGGTTCATAATGATATCACAGTACGTAAAACACAAACAACTTATTGACACTTGCATGATGAGTAAACTATTACTTTAGTACTTAAAAGTGTATAGTACTATGACATTGTGTTACACTTTCAGAAATTTATACGAAATTTCTTTAGTTGAAGAGATTAATGTTACAACACATTACATTTTCAAATATTAAAATAGTGGTTTACTGCTGCTTGCATGGTTGAGTAAAACACTTACCTTTCCACGTGGAGAAGATGACTCTTCTACGTCACGTCGTTTTGGTGAACGATCAAGATATTGTGATCCATAACGTCCCTGTAGTGCAACATTCATTTTTCAATATTTAGTTGATTCCAAGAATGGTAATCTTTCAAGGGGAAAAAAAACTCTATGTACATGCACGCACAAAAAGAAAACATCTTGATTGGGATAACTATCCTTATGTTTTGTAATTGTGAGCAAATGATGATATGGGCTTTACCTCTCTTAATGACAACAGTTGATTTCCAAGATCAGCAGTAGCCTATTGACAACAGTGTAGAACTTTAAATATTTTATAATTCATGGACGTAATTATACATTTTCATCATCGTTGCCTTAGATAAAAAGATAAGAAATGTTCTGCATATTTTTACCTTTTGATTTTGTTGACCAGGGACAAGAGCATTGTGGGTAACCATTCTGCTAGGATTCATGTTTAGGATTCTTCTAATTGCTTCAGAAGGTTTTGTCCTATGCACACATCGAACAATGTAAATAAGAATGCCAAGTATACCATTTCATTAACTTAGGAAATGACTTTCATAAACTTCAGGTGTGTGCACACACATACTTGATAAATTTTTAAATTTTGATTTTAGTTTTTAATAGATATTTTAGTTTTTTTAGTTTTTAATAAATGTTTTATTTTATTTTTTGTCTTTAATTAAAACTCCATCTAAATTATTTTATTTTACTTTTTAAAATGTTATTTAAAATATATTTAGAGACAAAAACAAATAAAATTTTTATTAAAGACAAAATAATATTATATATAAATATAAATATTTTCAAAAATCATTATATATATCAAACACTTATTTTTTTTATATTTATAACCTCATATATCACTTATCATACTTATAGTTCTATTATTTTCTTTTCTTTTCTTAGTGTTTTTTTTCTAATAAAAATATAACAAACTATTATATTATTGATATAATATTTATGTACTCTTTTTTCAGGATTATTATAAATATACACTTACTTTTTCTTGTCTCTCATTTTCACTGCAATATTTTTCATCACATCACTTATCATATTTATTAATCTCTCACTTTATTTTTCTATTTTCTTTTTATATTTTTCTTCCACCCAATTAATCACAAATTAGGATGGACATTCAGTAATTACTTTGTTTTATATCTCTTGTGCTTGTGAATTTTTTGTTAACAATATTACATTGCTTTTTACTTTTTCATCTTGGTCAGTGCCAAAAAACAAAACAATCCAAACACGTCCAATTAATATTTACTAATCTGCTCGCTTTATATACTGTAAAGTGCAAGAGAAATCATAGATAATTTGAAGTAAATTACCTAGTTGATGAAGATCTTGGAACTTTTCCTTTGTTATGGGCAGGGACTTCATTTGCTGAAGTAGCCACTTGTTGCACTCTAGACGAACTGTTTCACGTTATTGATAAACTTTTTTATTGGGAAATAAAAATACAGATAACAAAAAATTGTGGTTTCTTTTATTATATTTTCTAAAAATAATAAAGTAAAAATAGTGTAAAAAATTTGCCGCGTGAATGACATTATTACAGTCAAATCATATTAATATTGAGATGAACATATTCTTTGTTGTTTCAGATGGAGACAAAAAAAAAAATCCCAAATATAGAAATCTGATACCTTGAATCAGGTGCAATCTCAACCTCTCTGGAGTTAGGAACTTGTGGACTTGTTCCTTCAGTCATCCTAGTTCTTAAATGGTCCAGAATCCTCGAGCTCATTGCCTGTAAGCTTCTCTGATTTGGCACACCCTGTGGCCTATATTTGAAAATTAATGAATTATGAATTATCATATAGAAACTAATGTAGCAGTTGGTAAAAAAAAAAAAAATGCCATAGCATCCTTCTAGTTCTAGGCGAGAGTGTTAATGGTTATTGATAAAGGTTGTTCACCACTGCTGCACAGAGACACCATTTTGCTGTACATTAGGCTTCATGACTTGGGGATGATGAGGATCCTGATTTTCATACAATGGGGGATACCTGCAATAAGCGAATCTTGTTAACATAATGAATATAATTTCATATTTGATAAATGGATTTAGTTGTCCATTTTAAAATAATTACAATTTTAAATAGTTATTTTAATTTTTTATATATCAAATTAATTAAAAAAAGAAATCAAGTTATTTTATGATTAACTTTTTTTTTTTGGAAGTTATTCCCTTCAAAAACTATATCTATTTATTAAATTTTATTGATCTGTTTTTTTGAATATTTAATAATCCAACAATCATATACATCAAATTGTAAACAAATCAAATATTTGTAGTTATGTAGTTTTATAGTCGACTTTTACTTATATCTATAAAATATATATTTTACATTAAATCGAGTTTATTTAATAAATTTTTAAATATTTTTGAAGTTTTAAAAGAAAATTATTAACTTGATTTATTCAATAATTTTTTTTATTCAACTGTTCGATTAAAAAACTTTAACACAGAGATAGTTATTGAAAGGAGTATTTTAATGTTTCCTCAATTAAAAAAGACATTAATTAATTTTTTTTTTTTACCTTTCTATATAGTCTTTTGACATCTCTATAAAATAAAATAGAGATAATATCAATAAAATATAAAGATAATTAATCAAACGTAATTATATTTTTCTAAACTTATGGCTATTTATCATTTTTTTACTCTAGCAAAGTGGAAATTTGACGCCAAACATTTCATACGTAGGAGGCACTGAAGATCCGGATCCAAAGGAGTTGTTTGTTGTCGCAAATAAGCTAGGTTGTTGGCTATAATTAGCAAGTGAGGACGCAGATGAAGCTGCAGGCTCAGGCACCACGTGTCTATAACCTTGTTGATAAGGATTTAGTGGCATTGTTACAAAAGCAGATTGAAGATTTGAGTGTAGTTCCGACCTGAAACAAAAAATAACCAATGCTAATTGGTACCTTATGATATTTTTATTAAGTGATTAATTTGTTCATGATAACACTATATATAGTAAATATTATTTAAATGAAAGTTTCTAAAAACCAAGGTGAAAGACTATCTAGATACCTAGGGTGCGTTGAGTAGACAGGTTGCATAGCATTTTGAGATTGTAAATCAAAAATCTGCAGCATTTCACTGGCATGGCCTACTTGATTTTGCATTGTAGTAAATGGCTGGGGCGAGCTGAATTAAAAATAAATAGTTCATGCATTTTGTTGTTAACTTGTTAATCAAGTAATTGCAATACCAAGCAGAGGAATCATGCTTACTCAGTGTAGTTGAGTGCGTATTGTGCACCATAGACATCAGGAGCAGAGAATTGGCTGCGTTCAAGCCTACGGTTAGAAATTCATATTCAAACGAACGCCATTATGTGTACAACCAAAAAGAAATAAAAATGAATGTCATTAAGAGCACATGGAAACATCCAAACATATTTAATTCAAAGTTTAAAAAATTAATGAAGTCTCGCTATTGAGGCCAACTCTGAAGCCGGGATAATTTATAAGAGAAGATACAAAATTGCGGATGTCACACTGACGAGAGAGATGGGGTCCACATGTGAGACATGCAATTTTGTTGTCTTTTAGGGTTATAGTAGTAATTTCAAGAGGGGTGCATTACTCAGTAAGTGTTAATAGTAGTAGAAAAAGTCAAACAAACAGCACCTTGAATTCCACGCAGCAGAAGAGTTACTGATCTGATTATTGTGAAGAGGAAGAAACGCAGGGCTTTGGGGTGTCACAAATTGTCCACTTGAATATCCTGTTTCAATATCTGGCCATGCCTGTACATGCATCAAGTCAAAGATGTTGACAACGATTGGTCAATTTATGGTTAACTAAAAGCAAAGACTATATTATGTAATGCAACCTTAGTTGCGAAACATGTTTTTTTAATAATTTTACTCACAGGGTTTGGGTGGAACAATTCTGGATAAGAGGATGACTGATTATTGATACCATTGAAATTGTCATTTCCAATTATGTTTGGTACAACCTGTGGATTGCTTGGGTTTTGATTGTCAAAAAAACTTATACCTTGAAACCTATAACAAAGGAATGCAAAATATATATGCACTAAAGATTAGCAAGTAAAAAAAATTTACAGTAACATTTTAAGACTATTTATGATAAGATACAAAATACATAATACATAAAATGACAAAAAAAAACTTACGCAAACAAATTTTCATTTTCCATGCTAGAAAATTGATTGATATCATATCCTTGAATTGATGGACCAGCTCCTTCTGACGGCAACCCCTCCTAATTAAATTATTTAGTAAAGAAAGAAAGATTACTAGTCATCTCAAACGACATATAAACATTTTAAAATACATGATAAAATAATTGTGTTTGGATTGCCATTTCCGAACAATAAAAAGTTATCACAAACATAAATTTACCGCGGATTGTAAAGGGTGGTTTGATTGTGTTTCTTGAAACAGTGAAGCTGAAGAGTTTGGTAGTGTCTGGACCAGTGGAGTGGGAGCCATTGCGCTCTTCTGATCACAGGCGATTGGGGATCCCTGGTAAGACATAGGCTGGGTGGTTTGCACTTGTGTTTGTGTCTCAACAAATGATTCCATAACCTGGATAATTCATATAAATTCACTAACATTCACAACGTGCACAAACAATGTTTTGGTATTGTTACAGGAGAGAATAAAGCATCAAAAAGCAAGTGATGTTCAATGTTTTTTCAATCTTTCCTTTCGGAGAGAAAGATGAAAGAACACCGATCTTGTAAATTAAAATATCAAATTATCATTATTTTTATATACTTTTTTATTTAGGATATTTATATTATTTTATATACATTTTTCTACTTTCTATATAATCATGCAAGAGAAGAAAATATTTATCTTTCTTTCCCTTTTTTTTTTTCCTACCAATTACAACTAAAAATTCATCTCAAATTTTACTCTTTTTTTTTTTTTTTTTCCTTTCTTTCCCTATCTTTCGTTTTACTTTTTTCTTTTATTTTCTTTCCTAATCTAAACATACCTGAATGACCACTTTTAAAAGAATTTGCATACATAGTAAGATTTATAAAATTAAACTCAAAGGTAAGAGAACTAGTGGTAGCTTAGTGCTTACAGTAGGAGTGAGGGCAACCTCCAGCTGAAATATTGGTTCCTCGATATTTTGGCTTTCTAATAGAGTTTCAAAATTAAAATTTTCCATTAAATTCATATCATGGGAACCAGCATGAGGACTGTCAATCGGAAAAAGTGTTGGTAGGTTGTCTAGAAACTCGTCGTCCATGTATGCCTCAAACTCTCTATCCATGTTCTTCTCTACAACACCTATGTCTTTTGTTCTGTCTAAGATACGCTTTCATATTGTCTGAGCTTCATGTGAGACTCATTAATTTGGAGATGTGATCCAAAATGAAAATGAGACTTATATATTAGAAAGTCATATGTTTCACCCAATAAAAAAAAATTATATCAAAAAGAAAATATTAGAAAGTGAATTATATTTATCAGCATTTCTCATATATTGAAATATAGTTAAAATAATGATATAAATATTATTATTTTGCATACTTAAGATGATACGTGCTAAATAAGAAAATTGTCTCGCTAAATGTTTCAAAGCTTCTCTGATATTAAATATGTGAACCGTTTTTCAGACGTCATTTTTGTCTTGTTCAGTTTGATGAAAGTAACTTTTCTTTAAAAGAAAACAACAAAAATAAAAATAGCAGTTCCCCCCGGGGATGGGCAAAAACAACTCTGCCAGCGCTAGTGAAAGTGTTCCCTGCATATTTCAGTTTTTTCAGATTTTAATAATTTAATAAATTAATGTTGAAAGAATTGTTTATTTTTATTTCAAGCAAAGTACGTTTAAATATTAATTTATATTTAAAAAAAACATTTTAAAAGTAAATTTAAAAATATTTTTATTTGAACAATAATTTTTTTTAAATGTAAATACAGTACATTTTTAAATTTTAATAAATTTCATATACTCCAAAATTAAGTTAATTTACATTTACAAGAAAAAAAAAACTTATTACTGACGGATAATTTCATACGGATAAAAATTAATGGATGATGTATATTTTCTTTTATAGATTTTACCGATGATTTGTACGTATGTAAATTTTTTTGAAGTTATCGACTAATTCAATTCAGCATTTTTTTGACAGATTCTATTGACGAATTTTTTGTATGTAACTTTTTTAAAAAAATTATCGACGAATATTTCGTATTTAGTTTTTTTTTAAAACTATTCATATATTGATGTGTAATGTATATTTTTTGACAAATTTTTTGTATTTAAAATTTTTTTAAGTTGTCGACAATATTTTCGTTGGACATAAATCAACACACACATATAAATACGTATATTACAATAAAAATAAAGAGAGAGAGAGAACATTTTCCAATAGGTATATATGAATAACATAATTAAACAGGATTATATAACATTTTATAATGTAACATTTATAATAATTTAATACAAACTTAATTTCTATAAACTATATTTTTATAGTATTAATTAAATTTTGATAATATGATAAATTATTAATTATTGATATTAATTAATTATTATAAATATTATAATTAGTAAAAATATTAAATTGATTTAAAATTTTAAAATTAAATCTCAATTTAATAATATGAAATTTACCAATGATTAAATTCTGATTTAATCACAAACCCAATATGAATTTATATAACATGTATATCATTTTAAAAGAACGTATGAAATGACATCATTTTGGAATGATATTATAATGTGATATACTTTTTTTAGAGATATAGATTACGCTTTAGCTTTAGCAAAATTAGCAACAAAAAAAAAAACTAATTTGAAGGTGGAAAGCTAGCTAAAAGGTAGAAAACTAGCTAATAACCAGTTGGAAACTGAAAAATTAATTTATTAAATTATAAGTGTTTGATATATTATTTGTTAAAGTAACTAAAAATATAAAATAATAAAAATTAACATTTTTATATAAAATTTTAATTTTATTTTATAAAGAGTTATTTTAGGGTATTTATAATTTTATTTTTTTAATTAATTTAAAGACTTGTAATTTTTATTTATAAATTATTTTAATTATATTTTAATTTTTAATTATTATACTTTTCTATTTATCTTATACTATATTTTAAAATATTATCAATCAAATTAAAATAAAAATAAAAATGTCATAATTTTAAATTGATATTATATTTTTATTAAATTAATTAATGTAATTATTAAAATATCTTGAAATATAATATGATATTTTTTAAAAGATATAATATTGTATATTATTAACATTAATTATCATAAATGTTATAAGTCAAGATTAAGTTGCTCTATAAATTTAAAATTAAAATTCAATTTAATTATATAATATTTAAAAATGAGTCAAATTTTCTATTTTAACAACACACTTAATATCTTAATATATATATATATATCCTATTTATTTTTTTATTATTAAAATTAATTAATAATTGTTTTCTATTCACACCACTAATTTACTATTCTCGCCCCCCCATTTCTGCTTTACTATTTACACTCTTTGTATTATTAACACCCCCTTTGATTTTTACTATCCTTCTCTATTTCTTTCACTCTGAGTCTCTCTTTTGTTATCTATTTCATCTTTCTTCATCTGATCATCCTTTGTCCCATCATTTTCTATGACTCTTAGTAGATTCTCCTATTTAAGAAAATATCCATACTCAATTAAGATATCTTTGTCAGTGATTGCATACTATGATATAATCAAACACAATTTCTTGTATAGGCAGTATAATTAAGTTCAGCAGAACCAAATTAATCAATAGGTTAGTCTGAATAGAACATTCCATGCCTTGTTAGTATCTACCAGAGATCTTATGCCCAAAGAAACGGTATGAAGCTTATATCAGTTGGGCAACAATGGAAATGACATTCATGGAAATATGGGAAATAAATTGGGAGAGCTCGAAACTGGGAATTAGAATCATTCTGGGAAAGGAGCAGAGGTCCTCCTACCTTTTCGGACCTTGGGCGAGTTGTTCTTCAACTTTCGAGCGAGCTTCTTCGAACTCCAACAAGGTGGAAGATTTTCTATTTCTTTCGTCTTTATCTCGAAATGAGGCAAGATAGTAATAGCTGGGCGTACTCTGAATTTGCCTTCAAAAAGAATTTCGCAAGAATTGCTAGTTTCCAGGGAGAATTTTGAATTCGAAAATACATATCGCGCTTCCTTTCTCTACCTTAGAATATATTTATAAATGCTTTTCTTCTTTTGCGACCTACTACATTCTTCGAGCTTCGTTCTGTCACGGGATAACTGTAATAGGGTGGCTTGCAGAGCGGCGACATGGAGGTTCGCAGGTTTTCTGCTTGAGGAGGAAAGGAATTGTTTCGGTTATACTTAAAATAAAATTAATTGAGTATAACTGCTACCGAGCGCAACCTGGCTCAACAACAGTTTAGATATTGAGTCCAAGCCTCAGATCCTTCTCTCAATTCCGCTTGAGACGCTTTTCATTTTCCTTTTTCGTTTTTTGATTTATTCGTTATTATAATTATTACTCTCCCCCCTTTGTACCTACCTTCGAGCCCGCCTGGGTGTATTAGTTGTTTCCCAAATTTTCGTTCTTTGTTTTATCTATTAAACATATATCCTATATATATATATATATATATATATATGAAACGCCTCCCTTCTTCTCACCATGGTCAGGGGATTGAATCCCAGCGGTGGTTTCTTTCCTTTTCTTTTTTTTCTTTTTCCTAGTTTTCTTTTTCATTTTATTTTCTGTTTATATCTTTAAAATTATCATTTTAATTTCTAAAATTTCTATAAATCTTTTTATATTTTTTTTCTTCTTACTTTTATATTTTCCTTCGTCAAAATATTTATTTATTTTTATATTTATATATTTATATTTATTTAATAAAATTCTAATTCTTACTTCTAAAATTCATACTTACTCTTTTTCTTATATTTTCATCTATTTTTAAAGTTTCTAAATCTATTTTATAATTTTCTACTTCAAAATTAAAATATTCTTATATAATTTTATTTATTATTTTTTAATTTATCTAAAACTATTTTTACTAAAAAATCATTTGATCTTAGCTAATTATAATCTCTTCTCTCTCAGTTATATTATTTCCTAAATTTAAATAACACTCCCTTTAAATTTAAATTGTAAATTTCAAATAAATTAAAATATTTTCAAAGTAAATTATAAATTTTTAATTTAGGACTATTTTTCTAAATATAATTTCTTTATTTGAAACAAGATGTTACAACATACATATGAATTTTGAGAAAAAAATATTATTAATTCATGCAGTTATAATAAAATAATATTATTTTTCTATTAAAATAAAATATATATTTTGTATCCATTAATATACTTTACACGTGAATTATAATTTATAATAATTCTGTATGTGTAATTTTTATACAATTTTATCAATATTGGTATATTGAGTGTTTAATTTTTAATATTATGTGTAGAATATGATGAATTTTAATAATTTATAATTTGAGAATATATTAAAATTCATTATTAATAGATACGACATTGTAATCTGTAACGCCCATTTTTTTTATTCATTATTATTATTAATACCATTATTATTATTATTTATAATTAATTAACATCAGAG
>JAMLFT010005433.1:0-17587 GCA_026544285.1 Pachyrhizus erosus | reverse complement strand
TAAAAGCTAAAAAAATTAAAGAGAAAGGAGTTGGGACTCGAACCCAAACCCCTTGGGAGAAGAAGAAAGGCATTGGACCAACTAAGTTGCAAAAGCCAATTGTATATAGCCTGCCAAAACTTGTATATATGTAAATAGTAAGAGAAATAAACAAAAGAAGAAATAAGTGAAAAGAAAAAGGAGGGTCAAGTGGATTTGAACCCGTACCCACAAGTGTAAAGAGAAGAGAAAGGGCGATTAACCACTAGACTGCTAAGCTCATTCGCACAAATAACAGGAAGATAAATATATACCAGGCATGTTTCCAAAAATTAGAAAAAAATAAATGCAAAGAAAATAAAAAAAAAATCTTTAGGAAGGCTCGAAGGGGGGACCTAGCACTCAAACTCAATGTCTTAACCACTTAGTCAAAATACGTTCGGTGAAGACATAACGCTTATAATTGTATTTAACATATATTGAAAAATATTAAATCACCATTGGAGCTGCTAATGAAGCTCCTTCTTCCTCGAGCTCCCCTTCGCTTATTAATTCCACCACAATGGCTCTAAGCCCCTACCCTGTGCTAGCCGCCTACTTCCATACCTCACGAATATAATAAGTAGAAATTTGGAGGATAAAATTGTAGATAAATGACGAATGGTTCAAAGAAAAAGGGTGCAAAATAGAAAGGATAATTCGAGGAATTTTTCATTGAATCCGAGTTCATTATTCCTTTTTACTTTATAGACCAATTCGAAAATCATTTTGATACATTTTCCCTTAAGAATTAGTAGAAACATAGGAGAAAAACTCCAATTTGAAACTTAGCAAAAAAATCATGCAGCTCTCTGGAAAGCTTTTCCTCTCATAAAAAAAAACTAAAACAGGTAAGAGGAGCCTCTACCTCTCTCCATTGTTTGTTTTCTTCTTCCAATCTGATAATGAAATTGAAAATTTCACTTGGTTTTGAATTCAATTTATTGCTTCCAGTAAATGTTGAGAAGGTAATACTCTCAGTAATCGTTTAAAATTGAATTCGATTAAATAGTGATTTGAGTTTGTATTTCCTATGTTGGGAAAAGTTGGGTTTTCGAGTGGGTAGAGAGATAAAGGGAAATAGAATAGAGAAGAGAGTAGGAAAGGCAAGAGTAAGTCAATAAAAAAAAGAGAAGGAATGTTATGTATCAAATATGTTATACATATGAATGAAGGTTTAAAATGTTATTTTTTCAATCATCTAAAAGATCATTCTCTCTATTGTGATTTATTTGATATATGATGGATGCTTGGTATTAATGAGAAGGATAGTGTTATTTTGAGAAATGTGTTACAAATTTTTAATGACAAACATTATTATCCTACCTTTTTGAAATTTAATTAAATGAAATTATTTTCTAAATTACGATATTTTCAAAATAAATTGTGAATATAAAAAAAGGTGATACATTTTGTCCCAATCTTACTATTATTATTGTTATCATTACCACAATTACCAACAACCATCATCACTATTGTTAGCTTTTGTTATTACCTCCATGATCCTTACCCTTATTGTCATTACCAACATCACCACCTCTAATTGTTGATTAAAATCTTTTACTCTAGCACAACGTAGTGTTACTCACGAGTACTCATAATTAGGTGTTGTAGACAAATGTGGCTTTGAATTGGAAATAGGTGGTCTGGTGAAGGTTATGATGCTTGTTTCTTCTTCCTGTCACAGCGTTGTCCCCTAGAGTCGCAAGGCAAAGCAGGAAGTGAAGGGAGAAGGGCGTGACTACATTTGGGTGAGAAGAAAGGCATGTTAGCAGTAGGGGGGAGGTGAGCGCGAGAAGGAGAAAAAGGAGGAGATGGCAGTTTGTAGGGCAGGGCTCGAGGGAGAAACTAGGGAGGGAAGGTGGCATTTCTAAAAGGAAAGAGAAAAGGGGGGCGAGCAGTAAAGAAGGGAGGGCTCAAGGGGAGATGAGGTATAGGGTTGGCAGATGAGGTTAGGGGTGACGTGGCTCATTGGTGGTCATTCGTTTCGGTGTAGGGAAGGTTCAAGTAAAAGAAAAAGTATAATGTGTCATCAAACGTACTCGCGTCCCAAAGGTTAAAGCGTTGGAAGCAAGGGCCAAGTCTTAGGCTCGACCATCACTTTGTTCGTTTTGGATTTTGCTGCTTTATTTCTTTTGATTTTTAATTGGTAAAAACATGTATACGAACCCTATAACATCCTACTTTTGATATAGTAAAATTATAATTTTTAAAATTAGAAAAAAATTATCTTTCTTCCTTTAAATATTTTAGTTTAGTATAATAAAGGTTTAGAATTTTAGATTTTATAAGAAATATTATATAGTAGATAATATGGAGAGAGAGATTATAATTAGTCAAATTGAGTTAAAAATAAGTTTAAATAATAATATAAATAATAGAAATAATTTAATTTTGAATTGAAAGTAGATTTTTGATATCTTAGATGGAATAAAAATAAAAGAATAAAAATTAGAGAATAAGAATCTAAATTTTTAGAACTTAGAAATAGAATTTTATTAATTAAATATAAATAAAAAACAAATGAAATAAACAAATTTTATCAAATAAAATAAATATTTGGTAAAAGAAAGTATAGGAATAGAAGAAGAAAAATATATACTAATTTATAGGATTTTTGGAAAAATTTAGAAATCAAAAATATAATTTTAAAATAAATAAAACAGAAAAAAAAAAGTAAACAAAAATAAGAAAAGAAAAAGAAATTTAGAAAAAATGTTGGTTAGATTCAAACCCAACGACAGGAGGATAGGAGATAGGGGTGTGTTTTCGACCAATTGAGCTACCACCATGGGTAGCATAATAACAGACTATTAAAAATAAAAGGCATAAGTGTTGGAATAAATAAAGAAAATTTAAGCGGAAAGGAAAAATGTGGGGGGACGGGATTTGAAGGCACGACTTGGAAGGTGGTTAGGAAGTTAAGATGTAAGGATTGTCATTTGACCGCTATACCCATTGCTGTTTATTTATGCGAATTAATTATACTTAAGCTAAGCTTCAAAACAAGGAATCGCCATGAAAGCAACTTCGTCATCTCCTTTCTCGAGCCCCTGACCCTACTTTTGTAGACGCCACTTTGCCTACACCCTGCAAGCACCCTAGCTAGGTTTGGCCATAACCTATGAACTACTTAGGCACGAAGCAAAGGGCTAAAGTTTCCTATAAAAATGCAATCGAAGAAGAAGAAGAAGAAGAGAAATTGAGTATTGGTTCAATCAAATTCACTACAAATTTGACCCTAAAACCTTCAATTCGTTTCACAATAGCTTTTCCTTGATCCAAGCTTCCTTCTGGTTCCATTTAATTGAAGAAAAAGAGAAGGAATTGTGAATCCACTTGGACACTAGAAGTTTGTCGGAAAGCTTGAAAATTTCACCAGAAAATCAAAATTAAGGTAAGAGGAGTTATTTTCCCTTCAAATTTGATTGTTAGATCTATTCTATGTTTCTTGAATTTGGATTTTTGAATGTTTAACATTTTGAAATAAGCGAACTCATTAAAAACGAATCTAACTTGAAAATATGGAAATTTGAATTTCGAAGAACTTAATTCTTCTTGTCTATGCCATTTTTGTTCAAATTTTGGGTAGGTCGAGCTTCGTTGATGATATTTGAAGTATTTTGGTTATGAGATTTTCCAAAATTGTTAGGAGAAGTTTAAAATTGAGCACAAGTAGGTTGCACATATTTTGTTCTTATTTCTATATTCCAATTTCCTTAAAATCCAATAAAATGTAATGTAAAATTGTTAATTCTAACTTCATATGATTCAAAATTGATAAAACAAACCCAACACCAAAATAAGAGAAGGAATTAGGAAGTTTAAAATAGTTTCAAGCCATTCCAATAAAATGTAATGTAAAATCGTTAATTCTAACTTTTTCATTCCAAGTTCTCATCACATAACATACATAAGGTAGAAAAGTCATGCACTATTTAAAAGTTATGATACAAACATTAAAAACAAAAGTCCTTTATTTAAATTTTTCAACAACTTGTTCTAATCTAATCGAAAGCTTCAGATAGATCTTCTTCATTTGTTGATTCTTCTTTGTGGACCAATACCAGACAAGATATGTACTCCTGATCCTCAACCCAAAATGAAAACTTGGATTATTATTGATACACTTGTGTAAGTCCTCCTGGAGTTAGTAGTATTGGAAGCAACAAAGGGCCTTAAATTGAGTAGAATACCTAATTAGGCACGTCACGATTAGATGAGAATCTACGATAGATAGGAATGATCTATATATGTATGAGTTTAAGGATAAATTACTCACTCCTACAACCCCCCCACATTTCAGATAAGGATGACAGAAGAATTCCAACCCCTGTTTCACCTATCAATAATACCTTTGGAAAGGCAATGCACACGTGATAGGATAGATAGAGATGATACGTTTGTGGGCTATGTCAGATTTGCCCTTAGACCTCCAAATGTCATAGTCCCATGGTAGTTTCACCATACAAATATCCCAGTAATACTATACCAAAAGCCACCACCTAGATTCACAGATGTTCCTACCACACATTAATATACTTAGACTCCTCCTCGCCCATAATCTTCCATAGGTTCAGTCCCAACAGGTGCTAAAGACAGAAGTAAAGAATCCTCTACGGAACAAGATCCTTCTGAATAATCTGACTAGATGTATTTAATACGGAAGACTATCGTAAATTTTATCTTTTGTTTTATGTATTGAGATATTTTGGGAATGTAATATTTATACTTATACTTTGTTTTGATCTATATATTAAGTTAAGCATGTTTTAGTGAAATTCAAGTTAATTGGATATGTATACAATCTTATGTTTCTTCCAAATTATAACCCCTGGCGAGTTTATATTTAAAAATTTACTTGAAATAAAATACCTAGAAATATTTTCTCAAAATTAAATGAATAAAAAGGGGTGTTACCACCCTTGTCCTCTTTTTACACCAGAAGGCTGCCAACCCAGCTGGGAGGAGCACTGCTAACGACCCTTGGGGCCTGTGTTTGAATCTTAGTCCTATTTTTCATGGTTTTTCAGCTTTTGGAATATATATCTTTTTTTATTCATATAATTAATATTTCCATATTTTAATTATTCTAAAAATATTAGAAATTCATTTATAGTTTTCCACTTTTATTCCATAGTCTTTTTATTACCCAAATATTTTTATACATTTATTTTAAATTAATTACTCTTAATATGTATATATATATATATATATATGTGGAAATTTTTGTTGTGCCTAAAATGTAGACTTGTCCATAGCAATGATTTAGGGTTTAGTAGCAATGATTACTCCTAACCTTTAAACTTCCCTTGGAGGAATTATAATCAATACTCAAGTCTCTACTAGAAAGAATGTCCTTAAAAGAAAACATTTTGTGAGAAAGACTCTTCTCCTTGTGATCATACATAATATCTTTGATGTGGAGATTTAGAGAACAACTATAATTTATAAATCTTTCAATGTTTCCCCATTTTTTTGCATTGATGAAACCCTTTCCAACACCCATGTGTAATATATATTCAACATGTAGCCTTTGTCCAACTTTGTTATTGTCATGACTTCTCTAATGTAGTCACATACAAAGCTTATAGAGGGAATGAAAGAGCAAATTCTAACACCTCAATCTTTCAATTATGTCGTGAAGATTTCTAATTAGAACTAACTACCATGTTGACTAACTCGATTGATGTAAGAAAAGGAACACTCACAAGCAGCCTTGAGTTGACACCATTGTCAATAACACCATCCTTAAGAACAACACAATTTTAGGGTTTCTCTAAATTTATCATAAACATGAACACGACCTTTCCAAATTACCCTTTTAGTTATGTTATCTTGTCCACTAAATACCAACCATTATAAACTAATGAGTAATTGGAATTACTACTAACATCAAATTTTCTACAAACCTCTAGTATGACGTTCATAGGACTTGTAGTGTCTGTGTTATTTTTCAAGGCCAAATTTCCTCCTTCCAAATTTTTTTCCTAAATATAAATATTACTCTTGATGCTAGGATTTCCTCCCTGACCACTAAAAACCAAGGTACTACTAGATTCCCTAACATTATCGTAGCAGTTAGTTACAAAAATGTTGATGCCCAACAAGTTCCAAGTTATTCCCATATAATTAATATCACTCCAAAATGGTCAATGGAGGCCAATTATATTGAGTTTATCCATATATTGAAAGTTGTTACCAACCTAAATTCCCAATAGATGTCTCATGCATTTCTAAGTGTTATCCCATTGTTGAGCTCTTCTCATTATCATTGTTGCTTGTTGCTTCCATCAGAGCTTTCATCTTTGGCATGGAATTGCCAAGTTGGCATCCTTTATAATTACGCATTAGCTTGCCAACGAAGTTCTTAAACATCACCAATGCTTGTTCGACCTTCCTATGTTTCACAAACACATCCTTCTAATTCTTGCTAGAGGAAGGGGTAGGGGACCATTTTTCGTGTCTTTTCCACAATGGACTTTGAAGTTTCCATCATCACATGCTTTCAATTCAAACAGCTAATAAGCTTAGAGGTTTTAACTTTTTAATTTATAATTTGTAGTTTTTTAGTTTTCAAATAACTTATAAGGTATTTTTTTCCAAACACACCCTAAAAAAGTTATAAATTGAATATTTAAATGCTTTTAAGAAAATAAAATAATTGAATAGAAAGTGTGTGACGAATGGATTCTTCAAAGTCCATTGGGGAAAGGCATGAAGTAGTCCCATAACTCTTCTTCTAGTAAAAAATGGAAAGAAGTGTTTGTGACACACATGAAGATGAAACAAGCAGTGATGATGTTAAGGACCTTGGTTGGCAAGCTAACGCAACAATATAAAGCATACAAACTTAGGAAATCATAGGCAATGGCAAAATCTCTAATGGAAGCAATAATGAGAATGAGAAGAAAGCACCAATGTGATAACTCTTAAAAGTGCATCGAACATTCATTGGGAATTGAGGTTGGTGAAAACTTTCAATATATGCCAAAACTCAATGTCATTGGCCTCCATTGGACATTTTGGAGCGGTTTAATTATACGGGAATAGGTTGGAACTCATTGGCCACCAACATTATTGTAACCAATCACTAATATAATGTTAGGGAATCTAGTAGTACCTTGGTTTACAGTGGTCAAGGAGGAAATCCAAGCATAAAGTGTAATGTTTATATTTAGGATCAAAATTTGGTAGGGGGAAATTTGGCCCTGAAAAATAACATAAAAACTACAAATCCCTTGAAGATCATACTAGTAGTACGTAGAAAATTTGAAGTTTGCAGCAATTTTAATTACTCATTTATTTATGATGGTTGGTATTTAGTGGATAAGAGGACACAAAAAATAGGGAAATTTGGAAAAATAGTGTTCATGTTTACAATAAATTTAGAGCATCCCTTAACTTGTGTTGAGTCAATTCAAGGCAGCTTGGAAGATTTATGCTTGGAAAGAAACAAAAATATATGGATTGTGTACTTCAAAAGGTTGGTGTTCATGTGGTTATGATTATATAGTTAGGAACATTTATTCAAAGAAGCTTTCAACAAACTAATTGATGTGAGTGTGATTCCATAGATAATGTGTGAATTTGTTTGCAACATTAAGAATAGGGAGACAATGCCCTATGACTATAACAAAAGACTTTCTTCTCCGATGGAATCACCACATATATATGAGTGTGGCCTATCTTTCATATGCTCCTCTTCTTGCATCAACTAAGTTAGTCTGCATAGTATTCAATTCCAATTAGAAACGTTCATGATATAATTAAAAGGTTGGGGTGTTAGAATATACTCTTTTCATTCCCTATGGAATCATTATATGTGAGTACATTGGAGAAGTCCATGATATTAATGAATTTGGACAAATGCTACTTATCGAATATATATTTCACATAGGTTTCTGAAAGGGAGTCATCTATTCAAAAAAATGTGGAAACATTGGAAGATTTATAAATCATAGTTGTTCTCCAAATCTCTATATGAAATAAGTTATGTATGATTACAAGTACAAGAATCTTCCTTACAAAATGTTTTTTGGTGTGAAGGACATCCCTATGGGTAGAGAGCTTAGTTTCGATTATAATTCCTCAAAGGGAAGTATTATTGGTAGGTGAAATCACTACTATTGTGGATAAAAAAAAAATGCATGGACTAATCTACATTTAAAGTCCTACAAGTGATGAGCTAACTAAGGAATGTTGAAGCCTATATTTTAAGGTTTGTAACCTTGTTTTATTATTGCCACATATGTAGGACTGATTGGTGGTTACTAACCAAAAAAGTCAAAGTTTTATTAATACATTGCATTACTCATAAGTATTTATCAATTATGTACCTTAGCTAATAGCCATGATTGATACTTAAATTTAATTAATTAGTTCAAACAAGGAGAGTACTTAGGACTAATTTTTATGACAATCAAATTCACCAAGCAAACAATGGCTAAGGTTGTGCTAGAAACCCATTTGGAATCTTATTGTAATTAGATCAAAGTATTCACTTTCAATAGCAACAACATAGAAGGAGTGAAGTTAATGCTTTAAACATTCTATTGAAAACAAAAGAGTCCTAAAGACACTATAAATGAAAAGGAACTATAGGACTTGGTAAGTATATTTTACCTTATTTAAAAATTATGCTTGTTCTCCAAATCTCCATGTCAAAGATGTCATGTATGATCACAATGACATGAATCTTCCTCACACCATGTTGCATGTTGTAAAGGGCATTCCTGCAAGTTGAGACCATATTTTTTATTATAATTATTCCAAGGGAAATTTTAAGGCTAGGACTAATCACTCTTATTGTTGATCAAACAAAAGTAGCGAATAAATCTACATTTAAAGTGATACAAAATTATGGCACATTACCATACTTCTAAGGCAAATTAATCAATACCTATCGTCAAAATTCTCAAATTTTGAGACTTCACAAAGATTTGTTTATTTTCTCTCACAAATTAAGGCAAGAACTTCATCCCCGATGCAAAATCTGGGGGTAAACCATTTAGAAGAGACATTAGTGAAATGGGGGTACCACACTTAGATTTTGAGACTTCACACAAATATTTGTCTATTTTCTCTCTCAAATTAACATAGGAACTTTGTCATTAACGAAAAATCTATGGGTAAATCATCTGAAAGAGACATTAGCAGAATGGGCTTGTCGACTCATACTTCGAAATGGAAGAAGGCAGCTGGTGGATTGTCCTATGAAGGCTTATGGTTTTCAATTAAATAGTTGAATTTAAGGGATGTGGACCTTGACTGTTATCTTTCTCTTTCATCATTTATTTTTGGTACAGTGAAATTCAAACAATTATGCTTGCTGTAATTATACTTTCAAGCGGTGCTAATCTAAAAGACTAATCTTAAAAGCAAACGTTAAAGTATTGAATATATATTATAACATCCTACTTTTAATATAATAAAATTATAATTGTTAAATTAGAAATCTGTCTTTCTTTATTTAAATATTTTAGTTTAGTTTGAATAAGGTTTAGAATTTTAAAGTCTATGAGAAATATTTTCTAGAAGCTAATATGGAGAGAGAAAAATTATAATTAGTCAAGTTGAGTTAAAAATAAGCTTAAATAATAATATAAATCAATAAGCGGATTTAGTCAAATGATCCACAATTACCCAAATGACGTCGTGACCAGATGTTCTAGGTAGTCTTGTCATAAAGTCCATTGAGATGTTATCCCATTTCCATTTTGGGATATTCAATGGTTGTAGGTGTGTCGACGGCTTTCGATGTTCCACCTTTGCTTTTTGACATGTTAAACATGTTGCTACAAACCTTGCTACATCTCCCTTAAGTCCTTGCCACCAAAAGTTCTTTTGCAAGTCTTGGTACATTTTGGTCATTCTAGGACAAAAGCTAAGTTTGCTCTTGTGAGCCTCTTCAAATATCATTTTTTTCATTTCTTTATTTTGAGGAATGCAGATCCATCCATTCATCCTGATTATTCCATCTACACCTTGTTCAAACTCTTTCTTATTTCCTTCTCCAACAAGATTCAACCTTTCTTGAAGAAATTAATCCTCTTATTGTTCCTTTTTAACTTGTTCCAAAAATTCACTAGTAACCTTCAACGTTCCCAAGTATAGGCTTTTGGGTCATGCTTCTACTACTAAGTTTAGGTTTATAAAATCTTCAATCAATTGCATTTCCTTAGCCATCATGGTCAACATAAGCAAAGATTTCCTACTTAGTACATCTAACACCACATTTGTCTTACTTGGATGGTATGATAATTCAAAGTCATAATTCTTTAAGAATTTTAACAACCTCAATTTCATTACTAAAATACATACATAAAAGACTACTTTGATTAACTAAACAAAAGTCTATATGAGTACATCACTAATATTACAAAGAGAAAAAAATTTAAACTTTGTCTCCCAGATCTTCTAAGGGATCCTCTTCCTCGGAGGAATCAATCTTAGGAGCAAATCTGACTACTCTATGCCTAGTATGACTTGAGAAAGAGTTGTTTGGACGTCTCCTCCTAGGATGTGATGAAAAACCGGGAGGTGATTTAGACACGTGGTGGTTCTACTTGAGTTAGTACAATAGGGAAATCTATCTATCCATAAGAAATGGGAGCAAATGGAGCTGCATGGAAGAAAGTAAAACAGACATATCCAGTGTAGGTATCTAGTTGATATAATGAATCCCTTATCCATTGTCTGCACAAAGGAGTGATAGATAAGTGAAATAACGGGTGAAATTCTTCAAACATCTTTTCCTGAAAGGGTTAGTGTAGGAGTAAATATTCAATTCTTAAATAGTAATACAATACGGGTGTACCTAAAAATGTATACTCTTAATCTCACCGCTTTGTGCCCTATTTAGTGAATTATTAACGTATTTAGGGATCCCTTGTTGCCTCTTTACTACTACCACCAGAGGACTTATGCAAATTGTAATATTAAGTCCATCAGTTGCAATATTTTGGGTGACGGTCAAGAGTACATATCTCAAGATGGTACATGGCTTAGATACTCTCTACTGACTTTGGTAATGCTCTACTTTGTCGGAGTTACCAAGCTGGCTTTGTGACTCCTTAATTTGGGCATCTCACAAACTTGGTGCCTAAACACCCCCAAGGACTTCCACAGCCTGCATATATTCCTCAGGTACCTTCTATAGTCAACCCATTGCATTTTCTCCATTATTTAATCTCACTCTCGTTCTATTTATCCATCCTTACTACTTCTGATCAAGTCGTCTAGGTACTAGATCCTTGAAATCTTCTAATCCGAAGATTCTTTCTTTTTACTTGGCCATTACTAGATCTGTCTCTGGCTTGAGGGGGGATCTCTTTTGTTTATGAAGACTTATCGATCTATTCATTTATTGTACTGAGATAGTAACAATTATCTTTTCTTTATAATTTTTGGTGTATTGTCTTATTTGTTTTGTTCAAAGAATATTCATTGAACACTTCTTTTACCATCAATATACTTATTGGAATTTTATGTTAGAAAGTTGTGTTTACCTTTCAACCTTAGATTTAAATAATTCTTTAAGAAACTCTTATTCTTTTGAGTGAAATGCCCAAGTATCCTAGCTATAGAGTTTTTAGCACTTTTTGATAGGTCTTTGAGGAAGAAATTATGATTTAATGAATACAATTAGGTCTAAGGGTATCTTGGTCTTTTTCTCATAAAAGTTCTTATAATTTTCTTGTCTTCTTCTTACTATAAGATTTTAATATTTCATTTGTGGCTATATAGAAGTTTCTATATTCTTCACAAGGTTAAATATTTTATTTATTTACTTATAAGGGTATTTTAGTAGAATTCTTAAAAGTTATTATTTCAACCTTGTTTCTTGGAATTGTACCCTTAATGCTTCTAGGAAACAAAATGCTTTTACATTTCCTAGCAATTAGATTGTTTTCAGATAAAAAAAAAATAAATTTTAATGGACAACTTAAATAATTTTAAAATCTAAGGGTAAAATGGTCATTTTCATAATATAAATTTATTTTTAAGAATTTTTAAAATTATACAAAATGTTATATATATTAGGCAGTCTGATAAAGGTGCTCTAAGGTTGATCTTAAATTTTTATCACCAGATTGAGCCTAGAAATAACTTTTCTTCAAGTAAGGGTATTTTTGGAATTTTGTAAAAATAATTTTTATTTTCACCAAATTCAACAAAATAAAATTTTTGATCTGTTACTCCCCTTTATCACTGTCTTGGGTTAAATTTTTAGAATTTTTATAGATAATTAGAGGCTTGAATTACTCAAAACAAATTCAAAATAATTTTAAATTTTTTTTTAAAAGGAGGGGTATTTTGGTAATTTGGTTGTCTTCAACTTCTGGACAGGATTTTCGAACCAGAGATTTTTGAATTTGGGTACTTTCGATCTATGTAAGTTGAAGCCAAATTAATCCTACAGAAACCTTCCCTAAATCAATACGAACCTACTTTGGGGTTTAATTAGAGTTTAGATACTCTCTAATGGCCAATTGAAAATGATTTTTCTTTCGTTTGAAAATGAGAATTTTTCTTTCGTTTGAAAACGAAAATTTTTCTTTCGATTACAGAGATTCATAGAGTTTCTGAGTGTAAAACTTTGCAGAAATCAAATAGATACATTTTAAATTAGTTATGTAATCTAAATTAGAAGAAAAAAAGACTCCTCCTACCTTAATTCGAAGCTTTGGTTTTTCATCAATGGAAGCTCGGGAATTTCCGCTATCTCATGTTTCTCAACTTGTTTCTTCAATTTCTCCTTTCCCACGTGTTTCTGGATAAATTGCGAAGCTAATGGGAGTGGTTTGAGGAATTTTGGTGGGTCAGAGAGTGAGTTTGAGTGGAGGAGATAGTCTGCATTTTTCTACCTTTTGAAGCTTCGTTTCATGGCTTTTTATAGCCTTCGTCCATCGCCCATAGTGGTTATTTTATTAGTTTTATGGGCGGTTGTAGCCTTGCTAAGTCAGTGGCCTAGGCAGCGTAGGCTGGGCAATAGTTGTAGGCTTCTTCGAAGCTTTTGGAAGAGCTTCCATGGCGATTGAAGAAGACGACTCAAATTAGAAAGGGATAATACTATTTTATTTTAGTAAGTTTCCAGCGATGGGCCTAGTAGTCTCACTGGTCACTCCTCACTCCTCTAATCCTCTCGGTGCCTAAGGGGGTGGGTTTGATTCCTAGCCAACCCTTTTTTGCACTTTCTGTTTTATTTTTCATTTCTCACGTGCCTTATTCCCTTTATATTTGTTAATTGCTTAGACTGCACCCACGTGGGGTAGCGTAGTTGGCAAAACTGGGCGTTTTGCCTTCATGGAGTGGGTTTGAACTCTAGCTCCGTTTTTTTTTTTCTTTTTTGTTTTTTTTTCCCTTTTTTTTTTTTTTTTTTTTTTTTTTTTTTTTTTTTTTTTTTTGCCTCACTTTGATACAGTGAACTCAGCCGTAACTACCTCAGTGGTACAATTCCTAGAGAATGGGGCTCCTCCAACCTTCAAAAAATGTATGCTTCTCTTTCCACTTATGAATTATCTTTAGTATATGTCTTAAGAATATGATTTTGTTACATATGAGGGTATTGTTTTATCTGTTGTTTGTGTGTGACAGAGTATATAAATTTAGTAATACTCTCTTTTAACATTTTTCCTTCCAACACTCTTTATCTCTCATTAGTTAAAATTTATGTGAGTTTCACTAGTTTCAGAATGAAATCCATTAAAAAAAGAATAATTAAATTCACATATTTAGTGAGGTCTACGCAAATTTTACTTAACTTAAAAAGAAAATTGTTATATAGTTCAACACAATAATCTGTTATAATTTTGATAATTCTCTACATGATATATAGCTGAGGCTTTCAATTTATAAGAGATAATAAAATTTGATTATGTGTCACGGGCAACTTGATTGGGACCATGTTAGTTTTCAATTTATTGCTATCATTTCATGTCACATGAATCTAACTTTTTTTATTTTTTTTTTTCTATAGTTCTCTTCTTGGAAACCGACTAACTGGCCCAATCCCTAAAGAGCTGGGAAACCTCAACAATCTTACACGCTTGTGAGTTTCTACTTTTTATCGTTGATTAAGATTCTATGCTTTTCATTTCAATGTAAAGTATTTTCCATTGCATAGGATCCTGGAGTTCAATCAACTCTCTGGAAATCTTCCTCCAGAACTTGGGAATCTTGCCCTCATTAAAAAATTGTAAGCACTTCATTTTAATTCTCATTGTCATTAAGACACACTACGTTGTTTCATTTGATTCAGTTTTGCTGTTGAATCTTCAAGAATCAAGATTATGCGCCAGGATAGTGAAAGTGGACTTTTTTTTTCTATAATTTTTATTCATGTTGTTTGATATAAAAAAAAAAAAAAATCAACTAAGTTTTGTACTATACAACTTGTTAAATTCATGCAACATAAGAGTGCTAATAATTTCTCTCTACTATAGGCATCTAAGCTCCAATAACTTCACTGGTCAATTGCCAACAACTCTTGCGAGGCTTACTACATTGGATGAATTGTATGGTCCTTATTTCAATTTTAAGCAGTTACTTTGAATTATATTATTAATTTTGGATCTGAATTAATAGTAACTTTGCATGATTATTCTCACATGAGGCAGCCGCATTAGTGACAACCAGTTCTCTGGCAATATACCTGATTTTGTTCAAAGTTGGAAAAGTCTTGATCAACTGTATGAACCATTTTCTTTTTCTCTTTTTGTTATTGGAGTTTGAGTTTATTTCCTTTCTTGATCCTTAAATATGATGGAAATGTATTCTTATTTTGAAGACACATACAAGGGAGTGGTTTAAGTGGACCAATTCCTCCTGCAATTTCACTTTTAAACTTAACTGACTTGTAAGTATGAATTTTTTATATTAGACTAAACTATTAATTTATTCTTTATAGTTGTCCTTATTTTAACTTTTAGTCTCTCTACAACAAAACTTTAAGCGTTTACACATGCATGAAACTTAGTTTTTGGTCTTTATTAGTAACACTAGACAACATTTTCTGACTGTAAAATCATTACAAAATTTTTTTTGGCAGTGCTAAAATATCACAAAAAACTATGTAGAAATTAAAACTTATAATTTTCTCGTATTGAGACAAAAGCTTAAAATGGAGATAATAATTGGGACCAAATGAATAGTTTAACCTTTATATGGGCCTGAACATTAAATTGCTAACTGTATTTTTTTCCTTAAAATATGAAATGCAGGAGGATTAGTGACTTGAATGGACCTGATTCAACTTTTCCACGACTTGAAAATATGAAATACTTGAAATATTTGTGAGTGGAATGCTATAATTGTTGATATTTTTATTCTGTTTTTTTTCGTTGGAAGCCAGTGCCTCACTATAGGTACTGATGTGAGAAGTACAAAATCTAAATGATGAGATATTGATAAAATGTCATTGTAGAATTCACATATTTGCTTGTATAACAGGATATTAAGGAGTTGCAATATTAATGACACATTTCCTCAGTATCTTGTAAACCTGTCGAATTTGCAAATTTTGTAAGTGCTAATTCACTATTTTTTCAATGGTATACTGTGTCTCTGCTGATTGTAAAATTTTCTTGTATTAATTTTATGTTGTTTTAAGATCATATATGTGGTTCTTACAATATGAAAAGTTTAAACCGACTTGTTGGAAAGGTGCTTTAGATGGTGTAAAAACAATTTTAATTTTAATTTTAATAAGTTAATTAGTAAAGATTAAAATATGTTATTAAATTATTAGTGAATTAATTAGTTTCAAATTTTATTATCCAGTTATTAGTCCCTAAAATTATGGAACATAATTTCTATTCAGTTATTTTTATATATTTAATTACAAGTTAGATTCAATAAAAAAAGATATGATTTTTATTAAGTTATTTTTTATATTTAAATATAAGTCAGATTTAATAAAAAAAATGCTTATACTGTAGTGTAAAACAAAGTTATATTATTTCTTTGCCTAAACCCTAAAAACTAAAACCAACACAACAAATGAGAAAATTTAAAAGATGAAACTCTAAAAATAATTGAAGAAACAAGTGGGTTTCATGAAAAACACACATCCACCAAATGCTTTTGTTTCAAGTTTTCTGCATGTTAAGTTATGTCAGATAATCAGATTGATCAGCATCGTTCCATCCAATTTATACTGTTAGTAAACATGGTTGAGCTTAAGAGAGAATAGAGAACTAGGGAAAATTTACAAAACTAAAAAATAGAATTGTATTGAAATGAGAAGGATCATTTTACAAGAGTACAATAGAACTTATAAAGTTAACCAAAGTAACCAACTTGTTAACTAATGTAACTAACCTTTAACTAATTTGTGTATCTCTAATATATACTCATTTTATTTCTGATGGATATAACATGAGCATGCTTCTTGTGGTCATGATATCTAGAAGATAAATATTTTGATGTTTCTTCTGTCTTGTACTTTGACTTATTCTGGATAAAATTTCTCTTCCAGAGACGTCAGCTATAACAAATTAAATGGACCAGTCCCCAAAAACCTTCAAGATGTAACAGGAGCAACCTACATGTAAGAATTTTTTTACTTTTTCCATATTAATTTTATTCCAAAATAGGAATTGATATCCCTTTCGTTGTTGAATCGAGTTAGTTAGTTAGTATCCAAAACTCTGGCTGCTTACTCTGCAGAAGCCACTTCCTATTTATAAACAATCAAGTGATTATAATATTATACCCCATTCTTCCTGTTTATAATATCTTTATAGGTTTCTTTATATAAAAACTGCGAGTTGTCTTTGATATAAATTGTTTATGTCTAATTGAATGCTTGAAGGGAAAACTCAACTAAGACATGTAAAATTGACATCTTCATAATGTAGCTTAAGTATACCAAGGCATTTATGTGATGAAATGGAGCAATTTTATGAATCAGGGATGCACCCTTTATGAAGTGTACATGGATAAGACTGTCTGACATAGTTTTATCATTTTGTATTTGAATAGATCAGGATTCTTTATAGAGTGCACCTTGCAATTTGGAAAGTAAGGTGCAAAACTGATAACTGTCAATTAAAAAATTAATAGTGAATATGAGCACGTTGATAACAAATAAGGGGTAAATGAGAATCCACTCCTTCGATTTTCTGTTCAGTCACTTTACTTTCTTAAGTACATCCTTCATTTTAAAGATCCAAAGTCCATGTTGATAAATTATTTAAGCACATCAATTTTTTATTTGGAATTACCTTCTTTAAATGAAAATCTTATATGAAAATTGGTTTCTAAGATTTATGCAGTAGCAGTAGTGACTTAATGTACAGGGATTGGATTAATTCCTAAGCAAGAATTGAAATAGCGGAAAAGTGACAAAAAGTCATGTGCATAAATGAAACCTACATGTTTTATTCATGTGAAACGTGCAAAAACATCACATTATGAAACTTCTTTTCGAAAGCTCTGACCTGTTTATATGGATAGGGTCCCAACAAGGACAAAAAAATGTTTTAGATTCTAGATGGTTTCTGCTGTTAACTAATGTCATATATCTTTGTAAGTAACATTTCTAATTCAATCAAGATATATATAT
>JAMLFT010005432.1:0-17589 GCA_026544285.1 Pachyrhizus erosus | reverse complement strand
AGCTTATACTTTAAGATATTTATATTTTAGATGATAAAGCTATTTTATTTTATTTTTTTAAAATTTTGAAATTATTATTTTAGTTTAATCATTACTTTATTCACCATATTTTTTTTT
Source organism: Pachyrhizus erosus (assembly GCA_026544285.1). Classification (NCBI taxonomy): domain Eukaryota; kingdom Viridiplantae; phylum Streptophyta; class Magnoliopsida; order Fabales; family Fabaceae; genus Pachyrhizus; species Pachyrhizus erosus. The sequence goes on along the minus strand of JAMLFT010005432.1, from coordinate 17,472 downwards.
TATTTTTAATGTTATACTTCAAGATATATAAATCATTGCACTAATTATAACTCAATAAACGTTAAATGTTACTTAAAAATATGTTACTAATTAAAGAGTCTAATATGAAATTGATATTGTAATATTATTAAAGAGTCTAACATGACAGATATTATAACATCTTATTTTTTATATAATAAAGTTAGATTTAAAAAAATAGCAATTTACTTTTATTATTAAAATATTAGTTTAGAATTTAATTATAATTATATAAAAATAAATAGATTTAATTATTTATTTGATTTTCATAGTTATATAAACTTTTTTTTTGTCTTTATACTTAAAAACACCATCTTTTAGTACTTACATATATCATTTTTAATAATTTATTTTAATCCTCATTTTAAGGACTAATGGAGATTAAAATAAAATATGTGATGACTAAAAAGGGTTAAAAGTTATGTGTGTAATGCTTTTAAGTATCAAAACTAAAAGAGATATATTTTATAAAGAATCAAATAACTAATAAAATCAAATAAATATTTAACTTGTGCAATGCATAAATTAAAATAATATTTAAAACCAAAAATTCAATATATTAATCACGAGTGAAAATACATGTAAGATTTGATTTGAGATAATATTTTATCAATTATAGACAATAACATAGAAATAAATTTAATAAAAAATTTAATATGTTTTTTTATTTTTATTAAAATTATGTTATTTGTTTAATATAATAAAATAGATTATTTTTAATAAAATTATTTATCTATTTTTATGTAATATATGTTTGTATTTTAAAAAAATTATATATCAAGGACATTTATTTGTCATAAAATTTCATATACTTATTATATGTAGCAATTTATGATTCGATGATATTATAAAAACTTAATTTTTACACTTTTAATGTAGGTATCACAGTTTTAAAAATTAACTTGAATTGACCTGTCCAATTAATTAAAACAATAATTGATGGTGTGATTGGTATGAATCTCTTGTTAGATTAAACACATCATCAACTCAAGTTGACCTGATTAACTTTACGATTGAATCGGTGTACTATGCAAGAGTTAAATTTAAGACCTAAAAATTATTTAACATATCAATTTACCATCAAACTATTATAATTAATTATTAATTTTATTATATAAATAATATATGTGCTTATATTTTATATTGTTTACATCAATCTATGTGATTCAGTTATTAATCTACTAATTTGACTAATAATCCATTAATTCAATATTCCTTTGGAGTTGATCATCTATCCAATTGTAAAAATATAGGTACACACACTATTTATCTATATAATAAGGTTTAAATAATATTTTGGTTTTTGTAAAATAGGAAGTTTTTTATTTTAGTCTTTTAAAGATTTTTATTTTGATTTTAGTCTTTTAGATATTTTTTATTTATTTTAGTAATTTAAAATTTTTATTTTTATTTTAGTCATTTAAAAATTTTTGTTTTGTTTTAGCCTATGCTTTTAACTAATAACGTTAAAAGATGACATAATAACAACAATAATAATTTATTAATTTATTACGTCATCAAGAAGTCTTATAAAATAATCATATATATTTTTTAAATTATTATATATTAAAAATAATTTATGATATCAAATTAGTTGATAAAATATTTAAAAATATAATTTACAAACAAAAATTATTCGTGACTTACTTTTTGATATGTAATAAGTCAATAAATAATTAATATCATTGTTATATCATCAATTAATATTAATACTTGAAAATAGAGACTAAAACAAAAAATTTAAAATTTTTAAAAAATTAAAATAAAAAATAGTCAATTTTATATGAATAAAAAGGTAATTTAAACCTAATAATAATAATAATAATAATTGATAATCAATCTCGAGGCGTTCTTTGAGTGTGCATTAATGTAAATTACAGTTACAATCCTTATCTACTATGTTTCTTTAGCCCTTCTTTTCTATAATTTATTGTATGCTATTAATTATTTATAAATATAAACGGTCTCCTAGGCTTATTTTGGTCAGCATCAACGTAAAATTTTACATTAACTATCTTTGTTTGAATTTTCTTTCCATTCATTTATTGTATGTTATTTATTATTTATAGATATTTGATCATATTTACATAGAAAAATCTTTAAAAAAATTGCAATAATTCATACGCATGGTCTAATTAATTAAGAGCTCTTTATTGTAAATATTTTATCTAATACAATCAACAGTAGTATAAAAAATTTATATAATTATATTTGTAATATAATTAATAAATTTTTGCTAGTAATCAATAGAATATTATTTATTTAGATAGAATTGATTTAATAGCATGATTTTAGAAAATATCATAAAAGAAGTAAATCAGTATTATAGTAGTACCTCTTTGAAAGCATAATTTAAAAGTAAGATGAAATAGCTTTAAGACCAATGTTACATCTATATAAAATAAAGTCATCATAAGATTTGATTTGTACAAAGAATTCTACATTCTAATAACAAAATAGTTTTAAATATTTAAAAAAAATATATTTATTATAACTTATTAATTAGTTGATTGTGTGTAATAATAATTTATTTGACCTAAAATAAATTGCATTTAATAATATATTTATTTCAACTGATTGTTTGTAGTGCTTACAATTTCAATCCCAAGCATACCCTCAAATTTGTCTACATATAAAAGGCTCTATTCACTATCTTCCCACTCAACACAGAGAATTTGATCAGTGATAGAAAAAAATAAATAGAGAACTCAGTATGTCTAGACTAGCCACCCTCTTCACTTTGGCTCTTCTACTGAGCTTCGATTTAATCTATGCCTCCCGTCCAAACCCTTCACTTAACAGTGTCTCTTCTATGCATGGGGTATGTTTCTCTCTCAATTTCCATCCACCTTAATAAGTCCATATGAAGCTTTTTCTTTTACTTTTTGTGTGTGTGGTGTTAGAAAATTAGTTCTCATTTTGGTGGAGGCAGGCAAAAGTTAAAACATTTCATTTTATCATCAAATGATGAATTTCGATGTTTGATAGTATTTTGTTCAATTTTTAAATTTATTTTGGTTTTGGGAATTGGAATGTTTGAATTGAAGGATGTTGCGGCTACAAAGGCAGAGATAGATGGTGAGAGTTGTGAAGAAGAGACTGAGGAATGTTTGACAAGAAGGACACTAATTGCACATCTCGATTATATCTACACTCAGAAGGGTAAAGAGGGTCTACACTCGTAATGGCATCTAAGATCTACCACACACACATATATGTGTGTGTACTTATTATTTCATTAATAAACATTTACTTTGGTTGAATCTTGGACTTTCTCTTTTGGTTTTGGTTAAATTTTGGGTTATTAGCATATTTTCTCCTAATTTTTCGTTTTTAATCTTTTTTCATTTTTAGTTCTTTTAATTACAAAAAATGTACATTTTTCATCATAAGCGCTATATAAATTACTTTTTACTTTTTTATAAAACAATATCTAAAGCATTTTTATGATTAAAATGATGTACTTTAAATTTGGAGAAACAAAAAAAAAAAAAACAGATGTTTGAAAATCAAAAATACTAAAAAGAAACAAATTTTTTTAACTGAAGTAAACAAAAAATTTTAAAACTTTATCCTGTTTAGTTTAATTTAATTGTACTATTGGTATGCGTATTGATTCAATGTCGCGTGGAACAGTTTCAGTTTTTGAAGGTTAGAAAACATAACGAAGAAGTAAAAGTTGAAATATTGTTGAAGGTAAGGAAGTGATATGTAATGGCTGAGGCTGAGCATGAAAAGATATCACAGGGTGGCACATTGAATGACTTTAATGGGGGCATTAAATTAATGAAGATGCATTTACGTTTTCTTCAAAACTTTTTCAGTAAATCAGGGAGGGTAGCACGGAGTTACGAATGGGGAATCGGGAATGGGGAATGGGGAAGGGTTTAATGTCTTCTTTTAGTATTTGTTTTGGTTAAGAATGGGGAAGGTTTGGGATCAGTTTAATTACAAAATTATTCATTTATTTTAAATTTATTAACATCTTACTCCTAATATTTTAGAAACATATACTGATTTACGTTCATATAATTTGGTGTTTTTTTTTTTGTAATTCTTTTAAAAAATCAATTTTGTAAATTTTTTTTATTTTTAGTTTTTGTTGTCAATTTCAATTAAAAAATGTTAAGCTTATGTATTGTGTCATCAATTTATTACAGAGATTAAAAATAAAATAAAATAAAATATTATAAAAATAAAAAATAAAAAAATTAAATATATTAAAATAAAATAACATATTTATGCGTCAGCCAGCTACTACTGAAATTTAACTACCCTTATTGGGATTGAAATCTAAATTACTTAGTTATTATAATAATTATGTTATTAATTTATATTTTTAATAATTATAAATAATTAAAGTGTAAATTTATGTTACTGACTCTAATTTAAATAAATACAAAAATTGAAATTTCTCTTTTTTTATATGTTTATTTATTTGCACGTTCAAATATTTATACACACCAATTAATTAAATTTATATTTTATATGAAGATATTAAATTATATAATAATTAATGTAAGTTATATTGATATTATGTAATCTCTTTAGTTCAAAATTTAGTAGATATTCATAAATTCTAATTGAATTTTATGATTGAAGTAAATATTTGGATTGTTGATTGTCTAAGTTTTTTTTATTATTAATATTATCAGGTATGAACTTGTGAGCTGCACAAAAAATTTTTAGAATACGGTAGAATAATTTTTCATATATATACAAAAATATATTAAATATTTTATATATGTTAAAAAATATTTGTTACAATTTATATATTTAAAATAATATCTTAATTTAATAAATTGGGACATAAAGTAAATTAAGATAATTAAATTTTTAAAACAACAAATTTGTATGACTTAAAATATAAACTAATTAATTAAATTATGACGTACAAGATTTGAAAAAGAATTATGTGTGTATTTGTGAACTAATTGTTTGTGTGAAACAAAGTACATATCCAACACATTCTATTTTATATAGATAGAGACTAGTGTTTGATATAATAGACAATGATAAAATAAGATTATTACTATAGGTACTAATGTTGTGGATGAACTAGTTTGAGAAAACAAAGATTCTATTATGAGATTTCGCAAGTTCTTGTAAAAATATACGAGTTAGATTTTATTTAGTTACTCACTATTCTTGTTGTCTAAAAGATGGTAGATTAGATTTTTATTTTATTATCTAATATTCTCTGAGAGATGACTAGGGTATATTTATACCTTAAATTTCAAGAATACTAATATGTATTGTATAGGTAAAGAATAATTGTTTAATGATAAAAATGAAGATGTTCAGATGAGTCTTTATTATGTTTCAATGATATTATTGAAAAAAAAAATATTTTATTTAACTCATTTATGTAAGAACAAAATTTTCTTAATATTTATTTTTAGATGTAATTATTATGAATATACAAACTAAATTCTTTCATGGTTTAGAAATTTTCTAAATTAAGATGTTTTTCATGATACATGTCTTATTAGATGTTTTTAAAATGATGATGAGTTAGTGAAGATAGACTTCTTTTAAAAATTATAAGTATTGTGATTTTATCTAAAAACAAAAAGACAAAAAATAATTCTTTATATAATTGAGGACTATTTTTAATTATTAAATTTTAAATTATTTCACAAATTCCTAAAATAAAAAAAATCTTTATAATCATTAAGGATGTTACACTGTCACAATGAGTAAAAAATATCAATAAAATAATATATCAAATTTGAGTGTAAATTTAATTTATATGAAAAAATAAAAATAAACATATAAATAAATTTTAATATTTTAATATTTTTTCAAGTAATATTTACCAAAAAAAATGTTACCATATAATTAAATCTAGACTAAATATGTTCAAAAAATAAAAATTTGTTTAATAAAAAATATTTAATAAATTTTGATGAGAATATGTTAAAAAATATATTCATATTTAAAGTAAAGTTAATGTATCAATAAGTTATGAAAATTACAAAAGTTAAAATAAAGTATATTTCTTTTAATAATTCAATGTTAATGTGTTTTAATGAAAAAATTTACTTTTGAAGTTCAATTTATTTATTTATTTATAACTTAACTATTAAATATTTCTAAAAATATTAATATGAAAAAGAAAATCTAAATTTATGAAAAATATAAATTGATTTTGGTTTTCTATTATAAATTTAAATTAATTAGATAAAAAATTAAATTAATTAATAATAAAATTTTCAATTAATTATTAGTTGATTACTTGTAAATATTAAGTGATAAATTATGTAGGTTAAAAAATTGATAGATATATCACTAAAATTATTAGATTGATGTAATTTATTTGGAGGAAATTTGGAATAAAAATTTTAATATTTCATTAAAAATTAAAAGTATCAGTCAATATAAAATTTTTCCTGAATACTAAAGCATCAATCATTTTGAAATGAAAAGAGTAGTAAAATTTTTGTTCCAACTTTGTCTACTAAAAAATACATAATTTTCAAAATACTCAAGATATATAACAAGGTACTTCTAATAAGATAGAAAATAAGGATGTTTTAACTTAAATTGAACCTAATAAATACTCCTATTGGTTATTTTCAAGTCTCATTTAACTAACTTAATAAGATTAAAAAAATTATTCCATAGAAGTTAAAATTATTTAATACTATTTACAAACTACAAGGTTTGTCTAAAGTATTTTCATTTAATATTTAGATCATGCTAAAAAGGGGTATACATGAAAGAAAAAATTAATAAGACTTAAAATTTGAAAATAATAATAATTTTAGATAAAATATCAATAATTTTAATAAGAAGGGAGTAGTTAATTTTGTTAATAATATTAATTTTTCTTAAATTTATATATTTTTAAAATTAATTTTAACATTAATGAGACATATTTTATTTTAATATTTTTATTAGTTTTAATTCTTTTAATATCTTAATATTATATATTTATTGCTTTAGTTTTTATTTACTATGTGAATAGTCAAAGTAAGGTTCCCATAATACTCTTTATAAAAGATACTAAAGTTAGACTCTTTAGGAGTTTAAAATATTAATTTATTTCATTTATTATTTATTAAACTAAGAAAATGACTCATAATTAAGGATATTTTTGTTAAAAAATTATTAATACAATAGACATTTTAGAATAATTTTTATAAAAAGGTTAAGTCAAATTTTTAATTTGGTTCTTATAAAAAGAATCAGAAGGAATTCTATTTTCTTTCGATAATTGTATTTATCACCAAATATATCTCCCAAAAGTTAGCTGCTTGGAGATTAATTCTTTTTAAAACGTCATGATCATTGAAGTGGACCTCTGTAGTAATCTATTTATCTATCAATTGTGCTAGACCTTACTAGTGAGTAATATTTATTTTTTTAATATATGTAAAAAACTTTAAACATTAATTAATTTAAAATGGATAGAGTATATCAATAACCATAATAGTTACAAGGCAAATTTAAAATAATTTGAGTCAATAAAATATTGAAAAAAGAATAAGAATATCTTTCGTTAATGATATTAAGAGTAATTTAAAAAATATATAAATTTAATAATAATTCCATTTTATAATAAGTTTATAATATTTGTATTTATATTATCAAATGTTATATATATAAATAGATAAATAGATATAAAATGAAATTATTTAAAAAAAAATTAAAATTATTAATCATCTTCATCCTTCATTTTCTTATAATTTAATGGTTAAAATTAGTTATTTTTAAAAAAATTGATTGATAAAGATATGAAATAATTCTTAAAAGTTACTTATGATTTTTATATATACATATATTTATTATATTAATTTAATAGTTATGTGTAATATTTAATGGTTGCATAAATAATTAATCTACCTATAATTTAAATAATTAAATTGTTTATGTGAGAATTTTCTTTTATATTTTTGTTTGTTTAAGATTTTACAAGAATGAAAAAAAATTGAAGAAAAATGAATAGCAAAGTAATTTTAAATGTTATTGATTTCAAATATAGTATTTATGTTTGTAGGAAATAGGAATTATTGTAGTTGACCAAGTAACTAGGAATGAAATATGAGAACATAACTCTTTATAAAATAATCTTGCTAAATTATACTACTCCTTTAATATGCTGACGTAAGGAAATATGAGAGCATGACTTTTAATCAAAATGAGAAAAAAAAAAAGCCAACTACCGTAGGCATTGAGAGGATCATGAGGTATTGCTTTAATTCTTATATTATTTTCATCTTTGTAATAGGAAAAATGAGAAATTACATGTCAGTCATAAAATAGAAAAGAAAGAGAGAGATGAAAAAAAAAAGAATAAAGTGGAAAGACATCAAAAAGAAGTTTTATTGTATAATTTAACTTTCTTGACAACTATATAGAGATCGGGAAAAAATAACTATATTCTCATTCGTTTACGTGAAGCTAAAATTTGTTTAAGAACAATTAATTTTCTTAATGTATATCTTCTTATGTTATTTTTTATGTGTTTGAAAAAATATAATTTACAAGTTAAAGTTGAAAAATAAGTTAACTAAGTTAATCAAAATAGTGTATAAACAGTTAAAGTTAATTACTGAACACACTCTTTTATATATTTTAAAATTAGATTTGAAATTGTAATCAATTATATAATTTTAAATATTTATATTTACATTTTAGATTTTTTATGTTTTACTTGAATTTAAAAATATTTCCATATGTCTAACAAATTTAAGAATATTTGTATTGTGAATGAGATATATGTGGTAAAAGTAACAGGGATCAACATCCAATTTCCTTCTTGGAAACGGCAGATATGTATTCCAAACCGTGGCAATAAAAAAGTCAACAAAGTTTGAGACACGAGAATTTTACATTTGAACTTTAGATAGGTTGTTTGTGGTGTTTACACTCTGAATCCCAAGCATACCCTCAAATTTTGTCTATATATAAAAGGATCTCCTTGCTCTCTTCCCACTCAACACAGACAGAAGAAGAATCTGAGTTTCGGAGTGATAAAAAGAGTAGACAACTGAGTATGTCTAAGGTGGCCACCTTCTTCACTTTGGCTCTTCTACTATGCTTCAATTTAATCCATGCCTCCCGTCCAAACCCTTCACTTAACAGTGTTTTTTCGTTGCATAGGGTACGTTTTCCATCTTCTTAGTTTATTTTCATCCACCAAGTAGCAATTAAATGAATTCATATGAAACTTTTTTTTTTTTTTTTTTTTGTGTGTCTTTGTTGTTTTAGAAAATTGGTTCTTATTTTGGTGGAGGCAGGAAAAATTCCAAATAGTATTTTATTTTATCATCATATGATGAATGGTGACGTTGAATTTGATAGTATTTTTTGTTCATTTTTAAATTGATTTTGGTTTTGAGAATTGGCGTGTTTGAATTGAAGGATAATGCGGCTACAAAGGTAGAGATAGATGAAGAGAGTTGTGAAGAAGGCACAGAGAAATGTTTGATGAGAAGAACGCTAGCCGCGCATGTCGATTATATCTACACTCAGAAGCATAAACCCAAACCTTAATGGCATCACACCACTTTCGGGACCAAATATAGATATACTATAAATCATTATACCATACGTATATTTGTGTGTACTTATTTCATAAAATAAACATATGTTTTGGTTGAATTTTTCTGTAACATATATCAACGAGTAAATACTTTGGCTATGCTTCTCAATGCCTTTTTATCAGATATGAATAGAAGCATCTGTGACTCAAATCCAGATATTTTTATCCTGAATTTTCACTTGTAAATTATAAAAAAATAGCACTATCGTTGTTAGCATTACAGCACTTACATGCAGAAACCTCTTCCTGCATAAACTGCTGCTATGAAAACTTTGAAAGCAATAATGTGAATCTGAATAATCAACTGTACTTTAACTGTAACTGAAATAATCTCTCGATCGATAATTGATACTATAATAATAAAAGCAATCATTTTAATTAAATTAAAATAATAAATATGACTAAATAATTTTAGTTTGATGTTTTAAAAAGTGCAAGGATAGAATGATATAGAACGAGTGTACTGTATAGCCTTATACAAAAAGTCTCCGTTCAACAGCTATATTGTCCCCCTCATGGCTCAAAATGATAGACACTGGTCAGTTTTACTTAACAAAAAGAAGACCACATTTAAAATGGAAATACCAAAAGGAAATAAATGAAAGAAAAGGCCAACAAATGTACAGAAGTTACGTGACTAAAATGTCCTCTATATAATCTAGTGATAAGACTCAACTTGATGACTGGGGGAGAGAGAATGCACTAAACTCCATGCTTTTGAGTCAAACAAAGTCAGACAGCAAACCAGTAGCTTCTCATGATTAAGAATATAATGGCAGTTTATTTAGCATTATGAATAGAATAAATGTTTAATATCATGTATGAGTAGTATAAAGTTATTTTATATTATTAATTAATTAAAAATTATTGATAATATAATTTTAAGATAATTTATGTTAAAATTAATAAATTTATTATATAAAATGAATTGTGATTAAATTGGAGTATAAAATTATTAATGTATTACTTATTTTCCCATAAAATAAAATAAATAGAAAATGTATTGAAATATATATAAAATATTTTTATACAGTTATTTAATCATAAATTATTATAATATAAATTTACTAATAATTATTTAAAAAATTATATTAATAACAAATTTTTATTGATAAATAGTATAAAAAATAATTAACAATAATATAAATTAAACACTTGTAAATATAAAATTTCAAGGTGTAACATCGTTCACGTTTTCCAACCAAAATCCAACCTTTGATGTAACTATCAATGTCATGGTCCTCCACTGTAGTGTGAATCGGTCCCAACACCTAACTCTCATGGCACAAAAGTAAAAGCAGTGTCAAACAAGGCTGTGTTTGTTTGTCATCACGCGTCAATGTTGTCCCAAACATCAGCTCAATGCATCGATCACAGCAGAAAAATCAAAGTGACGATAAAATAGGAAGAATCAGATAGCTAGTATTTCTGAATTTGGATAAACATGTTTTATTAGTGGATTTCTATGAATACCCTTGGCAAATCTAGTTTATGCCAACACGTGGAATTAAACAATTGTGTGATCTCATGTGCTAATAATACATTTCAAAATGATTCTTGTACACTCAGACGGTGTAGTGGGACATAGGAAGAGAAAACAGAGAAATGAAAGATGTGATGTGAGAAGAAAATAGGGAAAAAAAATGGGGTGAAATGATGCAAATATTATACTAGTGTATGAATATCATTGTTGTAACACATTTATGGGTCTACTCAATGTGAAATAATTCTTCTAGTGTTCCCTCTTTTTGCTAAAAAGACGCTCCTTATTTGAGAAGGAGTGATGGGTAAGCATAGGTTGTAAAAATTGGACAGCACTGAGAAAATAAAAAAAATTGGTGATGATTGATGGATTTAACCATGTTTCAATCAAAACGCGGTTGATGTTAATCAAATGAAATTCTGGAAGTCAACAAGTAGAGGCCCCAGAGACGAAGCAGAAGTACACCCATACATAATTCAAAATCAAGTGACCCATGTTAACTCTACCATAAGTAAGAATTTCTCCACAATTTCTTACTATGAACCATGATTTTTTTATTTTTTTGGGGGGCCATTCTCTGTCTGCTAGACTAACTTGTCTATGAAGTTTTTGGTTCAGAATTGCCACTAGAAGAATGCAAAGATGGTGAACAAGCAATCATTCATTGTCCTTAAAAAAATATTACAAATCAGTCAGAGTGGCACCAACATATCACAGTCCTAACTACAACTCAATCACTGCCCCTAAACAACATATTACAAACAATTCAAATTATAATAATAATAATAATAACAATATTAAAAGTAATCATATTATAGTCATATTGAGAAAGGGCGGCACCAACATGCATGTTCCAGAAACCTTAATTAGACAGATTGGAGATCAAAAGTTTTTTAAGTTAAACTTCTAAACCTCTTGCCCGTGTATGGGATCACTGCCATGAAGGAAATCAATGGTCCATCACTAGTGTTGAAGAAGACTGAGATACCATACCAATAAACAGAATTTTTAATAGTAATCAGTGCCAATGGAGTGGTTAAACAAGGTTTAATTACTCAGCAAGTGATACGATTTTGAACAAATATATGGTCAAATGTAAGATACTCAAGATGCTAAATACAAGTTACTCTATAATCACCAGAGCACCATAGCATAGCAAAGAATACACGAGACAAAGATAATAATATTCATTTACGTTAATTAACATACTCTGTTGACTAAAATATAAGAAAAAAAATTAATTTACATTAATTAAAAAAATAGTTAACATTATTTAATTTCATTTTAAAAATATTTTTTAATATTGAACTTTGTTGAAATTTAATAATAGTCATTAAAATTTCAATCTTAACTATATAAATTATATTTTAGATACCATAGCATTAAAAATGGCAAAACTAATTAAGAATATTTACTTATATTTTGAATTGCTATATATATATCAGGGTTTTTTTTTCCTTATATTTGAATATGAATGAAATATACCTTTTAAGAAAAATATTAATTACACGAGTTATTATGATAAAATGTTTTCTTTTAAAAAAAATCCTTGTCAAAAGAGTTATAGTATAATTATGAATTCATTTTAACATTTCGATGAAATACTAATAAATAGAAATATTATTAGTATTTTCATATTTTTCTAAAATGAAATTTTGAGACAAATTAGAACGCAGAGACCGAATCATTATCCATGAAGTGAAAAGAATGTTAAGCATGCATGCTGTGTTCATACTAGTGAATGTATCAAGAGGCACTAGGTGTAGCTTGAGAAGCTCAATTAAGATAAGGAATTCGTATATTCACGCAGTTTATGGTCACGATACGTGGGTATAAATAGAATACATGATGATAAAGCCTCCTACAACAGACTAGAAGATAATAAATAGAATAAAAAAATTGTTACAAAAGATAACAAGATAGACTTTGAAGAATCAGCTTATTAGATTTAATAAACTTATGACTAAGACATAGTGAGTAAGCGTATATGATGCATAAAAATAATCAGGAAGTTCTAACAACCCTGGTCAATAGTCAATGAGGAGTAAAGAGAATTTAAACCAAACTACATAAACATTTTCAAAACTAAACACATATATAGCAGCAGTCACCAATGTAGTTGGTAGTTACAATAAGCACCTAGTATGTAATCTCATGTTTATAAAAAAAGCAAACTAGTCAATCCATTTCAATGTTAAACGAAATGTCCTGACAAAAAAGCATAAAAAATTATCTTGTCCTTTTATTTCTTATTTATCTATCGTTTAAGGTTATAATAAGTAGATTAAAAAATTATCTCTTCATTTTTATTAAAATTATTTATAATTCTTTTAAGAATTAATTATACTTTTGCTTTCTAAACTTCTTACAAATTTTATTTTTAATCTCTAAACAAATGTTTTACCATTTTCAGTTACTACATGTTTTCATTGTTATGGTTGTCTCTGTTAAGTTTTTTTTATATTATTAAAATACTAATGTAACTATTACATCATCAATTAAAGTTGATACTTGATAACAAATATTAAAAATATTAATAAAGAAAAAATTTAAAAATTTAAAATATTAAAAAATTTATTTAGGGATTAAATATAAAATTTTTAAAATGTTTAGTGATGGAAAACACAATAACCCCTTTTTTAACATCTTTCTTATTTTATTATTTTAATGTTTTAAATATTATAATTTTTGTTTTTATATAAATGTATAATTAAGAAAATAATAATTAATATTATTATCAAAATTAAATAACAGATAAATAAAATGTTTTTCTTTAAAAGTAAAAAAATATATAGATAGAGACAAAACAAAGAGTTTCATTTCGAAAAAGAAAATAAGTTCTAAAGGAAGATATATTAAAGTGAAAAGAATGATGTTGCCAAAGGTTAAAAGTATTTATTACTTGTATCATTTCACTAATTTAACTTGATTCAAATCGAATTAAATTTAAGAATTTAGACTTGAAGTATTTAAGAAGTTGATGTGTCACATCTTCCAATACAACTATCTTATTATGAATTCATTCAAGTTAGGAGACAATAGCTAACCCTACTTCCATGATCCCTCTCCTTAAAGTTAAGATAATGATTTCGGGGATGACCAACTCCTACTGTGTGACGGGTAGTATGTAAAAGCTTCAAAAATAGTAAGCGATAACCAGTTATTCAGACTTAATGCAAGCGAGTTTTACCCTATAATTTGAATTAAAGACAAGTTTTTAGAGTTACCTCACCCTTGTGAGATCATGATTCTTTTTCTATGTCTATTTGAATTATACTTCAAACTATCCTACCTTGGTCCAATGTCTTTTAGTCTATTAAAAAGAATATTTTTTTAAACAATAATCACATGATATCTAAATTTAAAACCAAAAAAAGAAAAAAAATCCCTCCATTCAAGTTGTCATAACCCCATGTTTGATTTGGTAGACATGGAACAAAAGCATCAACAGAAAATAAGATGAGAGGTAAAATAAAAATATTTTTATTGTTTGTTTGAGAGAGGAAACAGAAAAGAAGTAAGTTATTTATGTAGGATCCATGAGAAAATACTTTTTCTATTATTAGAATTAGAACATGTACCCATGCATAGTTCGGATAAAATTTAGAGAGTGTTTATAATAGTTTTTTAATGAATTAAAAAATATAAAATTATTATTATGCTACTAAAAGAATATTTAGTAAGAATATACTACGATTATAATATGAATTTAAATATTAAAAATATAAATAAATAAGTAAAATATAAATGTACTAAAAACTTATAAATAAAAATATGTAATTAAATAATATAAATAAATTATCAAATAATTATTTAAATTATTTATAGAGATATATCGATAATTAAGAATCACACTTATCAAATATCATAAATTCTCATCAATAACATAATTATTTAACTATTTTAGTTTTTATCAACAAAAAATACTAATAATATTAAATTATATTTTTAAAATTTAATGACAATCATCATATTAATATTTAAAATTTTTATTCAAAATTAAAAATTTATAATTAACATATATAAAAAATATTTGATTCACACTTATTACATATAAAAATAAAACTATATATTTACTTATTTGTTTGTTTATTGTTAATATGAATAAATAATTCAATTACCAAAATTCTAATCACACTCCATTAATAATAAAAAATTAAATAAAAAGTAAAAAAAATAATTAGTATAAGTGTATTTAATTCATTAAATATACATAGTAAATAATAACAATTAAATTAATTTTTTAATACATTTACAATTATTAATATAAAAATAAAATAAAATACTTAAATATGAAATGTCTAGAATATAAATTTTAGAAAGAGTGATTATCTTATGACAATCCTTTTTTTTTTTTGGCAACATCGTATGACAATTATATCAAACTTTATTTTACGTGTGTTTTAAATATAAATTGACTTTTAGTTACAAATTTAACTCTAATGTAAAGTAAGCATTTTAAAAATGATATTTTAAAAAAATATATAATTAAATAAAAAAATTACTTATCAAAAAAATATACATAACTAATTAATAAGATGTTTTAATTTTTATAAAAATAAACACATAAACATATAATATTTTTATCCATTTTGTGAAATGTATATATTTATCTATATAATTTAATATTAATAATAATGAATTTTAATGTGATGTTTATCTTAATATTTCTTCTTAACATTTTTAATTTTTAAATATAACTATTTTTTATTTATACATAATAATTATGTATTAAATATATTTATCTTGTACACATTACTTATTTAAAAACTAATATTTAAAATAAATTTATTATCTTCACTTATCTTTACATATAAAAAATTAAAATAAAAAATATATAATTTTAAGATAAGAAAATGTCTAAGAGTAATTGACTGAACATTACAAAACTTTTTTTTTTAACTAAAGACATATCCATCTCCTTCAAAAAAAATAATATGAAATAAAAAATATATAGAGTTAATGTTTTATATTCACCATATCCACCAAATATAAATAATGAGTAATAATAATTAAAATTTTATTAATATATTATATTTTTAACTCTTTACAATAATTATTATATAATTAAAAACGTTACTGTTATAAAATATTTTAAATTATGCGATACATGTTCAATAATAATTTAAGTTATGAACATTTCATGTTTAAAAAATATATAAAATTAATAAATAAAAATAAAAATTGATGATAATTATATGCATTAAAATTATTTATAGGTATTATTTAATTAAATATAATTAAAAACAAAACTTAAATACACAAATAAAACTCTTCAACCGCTTTAGTTTTATTTTTTTTAATAATCACTTAAAAACTCACAATTCTAACTTAGTTCTTCATTAAGGGTTACGTGCTTTATTTTAATCATAACTTTTTTTTTCTTTTCATAAATTTTTTATGATCTCACTCTTTGAATTTATGATTTTCTTATTAGATAAAATGCTTTATTTTGATCATAACTTTTTCTTTCCTTTTTCATAAATTTTTCAATTTTTTATGATCTCACTCTTCGAATTTATGATTTTCTTATTAGATAAAATAATTCTATACAAATTTGTGTTTTATATGACTATTTTTTTTTTTACACTTTAAGATATTATATATCGATAAAATGTATAAACACAATTATATGTAAAATAAAATAATAAATAAATCAAGATTTTGATTTAAAAAAATAAATAATATATTAAAATATTTTTGTAAAATATTTAATGATTTGAAATATATTTTTCTATCACGTAAATAATTTTATGTATCATTAATTTTTTTGTCACATAAATAAATGTCCTATTTCAAAATAAATATTATATATTTAACTCTATACTTGACCGCATATTGATTATTCTCATTGATGATAAAAATTATAAAAAATAATATCATTTCATTATCAAATTGTTAAATTGAATAAAAGACCAAGTAATAAATACATAAATTATATAAAAAATATCATTGACATCTTTTTTAAAAATTTTATCACAACATCTGTCATCTTAAAAGACGTAAAAATTATAAATAACAAAACAAAAATTATAATAAGAATATAAAAAAGAGTAGGTAAAAATATAATAATATCCAAAAAAGAAGAAAATTAAAATATTGTAAATAAGCATGAAACTAAAGAAGCAATATATATAAAAATACTATTAATATATATAGATATATAAATACTAATTTGGTTACATAATTTTTTAATTAAATAATTGTAAAAAATGTCAATATTGTCCTTATTTTGTACAAAAAAATTAACAAATTTAATTGTGAAATATAATTATTTATTTTTTTCTCTAACAATAATTTTATATTAAATAAAATGGAAGGAAAATTATTTATTTTATTATTTTATTATTTAAAAATAACAATATAATTTTTTTTAAAAAATAATCAATAATTACATGTTAAGAAAAAAACACAATAGATT
>JAMLFT010005431.1:0-17589 GCA_026544285.1 Pachyrhizus erosus | reverse complement strand
ATTTGTCCACCGTGGCTTTCCCCTATAAGCCGTCACACCATCTGTCATGTACATAGTAAATTTTGGACTCAACACCATGATTTGCCATTAAGAACACTGGTGGGATCATAATTTTTTTAAAATTATTTATTTTATAAAATAAAAAATATTAATTATTATTAATTTTTTAATTTTCAATAAATAAAATAAAAGAACATTATAGGAATGAGTAAAATGTAAATTTAGTTTAGATTTCATATATTTTTTAATTTTTAATGGGTAGTTAAGTTTTTTAATTTTTAATTACAACAATATATTTATTATATATTTATTTGATTATTTATTAAATACTACTAAATAAATATTAACATCATTGAATCCTGTTTTCTAAAAATATTATTAAACAGTAATACATAAGTTTTTAAATATTTTATTTTTTGTAATTAATACTTAAATTTATTTAATTAACATTATATATAATAAAATGTTTTCAATCATCTTTAAAATTAATTTTATTAATTAAAATAATCTTTGGCATTTTTAAAATTAAAGAATTTAAATGTATATATATTTATACTTTTATGTATTTTTGTTGTCATTAAAATGAATTTATATTCATTAAATTAATTTTACACAGTTGTCACCAAAAATTAATTTTACATAATATTTTTTATTTGTATCATATATTCTTCTATTGATAGAAATTAATTTTAAATAAATTTTAATTTTTTTTTACCAACTTTTTTTAGCTTAAAAGGAGCTTTAAAACTAAAAGATAATGAAAATTACTAAACAACTTCTACTTTATTTTTTAAACTCTTATTTTGAGATTTTAAGCAAAAAAAGGTTGCACCAAAGATTACCTTAAAGCGCACTTCTCTTTGCCATTGATACTCCAATAGGAGCAATTAGAATTTAGCTCTTCTAAAGCAAACGTTTAACTTAGAGGTAAAAGTGAGAAACCTCAACAAGAAAATCAGTAGTTAGTATGCCTCATTTTTTCCTCTTAAAGTAAAGTACTCACTTTAAAGTTGCTAACTTCAAGCAACTATAAAGTAATCACACCCTATAACTCAATCAGCCAGTTATCTGATTAAACTGTTTTTGTTTGGTACAACACATCTGGTGACATTCTAATATTCAGCGAAATGGCATTCGAACCTGTATACTCAGTCAAAAATATAGTTGATATTTTGTACGTAGAATCAAGAATGCCTAAAATATTTTCATAAAATAGGAAAGAAGTAGAGAAAAAAGAAAGATGCCAAGCATCTTATACTTTAAAAGACAGTGAACCCCCAAGGCTGCCAATTGCTATATGAAAACATACCAGTCCCCGAGAAAGTAAAGCAGAGATCAGGAAAAGCAATGCCCCCATACGACTTTGGAATAAGGGAATCACTGCCTCCAGCCTTTTCATTGCACTTGCTTTTGATGTGTATGTTTCAACTCTAAGAACTTTTTGCAGATCCAAGGCTGATTCAATTGTAAGACCTTCAAGTGCTTTTGTAATAACCTAATCATTGGACAAGACTCAAGTAGATAAGAAAATCAACACAGAACCACAGAAGAATGCAACAGCAAGATTAAAATTTCATTTCCATCTATTGCCAACAAGATTTTGCACAAATCACCAGTATCAACAGAACATTCAAGCTACCTCGCCCTTTGAAATTTCTTCAGACTGCTGAATGTCATTCCCTAAAATGTCCAAGGTTGCAATCACAGCCCTTTTGTTATTTCCACACATAAATAATATTTCACCCATGCTTCTTACAAGAGCACTGCCAAAAAAAATTCAAAAATTAATAAAAATAAGTCATGACAAAAGCATGTGTGCAACCATGAAATAATATACCTGCCAACATTAAAGTGCTAAACTAATTAACATGATTCAAGAATAGAGCTCTAGCAAAGACATTTTGTCAAACTGGTGGATGAAAAGAGAAAGACATTGATTAACAAAGCAGGCCCTTTTTTGTTGGGGTTTTGATTCAGTTAAAAGAGTAGATCCTACTTCAACTTAATGCCGTCAAATGATTAATTACTCCCTTAAATAAAATACAATTGATCGACAAAGTATCCCAAATACATGTTGATAATGACGTTAGAAGACAAATAAAACCGTTGGAAATAATGGTATTTAATGTAATTAGGAAATAGTTTGTTCCATTATCACATAAAATGCATTTAGTACTAGTGTCTAGAAAGTTGCATTTGACAGAAACCTAGGAAAAATAGTCTCAATTATAAACAGTATATATACAGATGATAATGATATGAAGAACCTACATACTAAACATCTGATTGAATAACAAAGCATTCTAATTCTCTAAAATTTTTGTTCTATCTTCCTGTAAACCCCCCCTCTAAATTCAACAAAAACACTTATTAAGGTCTAAATCATGTCACATACACAGAAAGGGCATCCAGTTTAATAAAAAGCACAACAATAGCACAACATTGATTAATATTCATATTCATGATTCACAAGAAAGAAATCAGAATGTTGAAAGTAGAACAAATTGACAGGATTAAGCACAAATCACAAGAACTGGAACACTATGATAATGTATTTACCCAGCTAAACACAAATGACTGATCGGGAAAAAGTTAATCACCTTACTTTTACACCTTCAGTGAGTAAGGAAAAATTATGTGATGGAACAGATGGACTTGTTAACAATATGCTCTGACCACAGTTCAGTGGCATGCTTAATACATCTTTCAACTCATCACGAAAGAAAAGAATGTATTTGAGCACAAATGCCTGCAAAGTTAAAGGAAAAACACAAGCAACATCAACATAAAACAAAGATATGTTTGTAGAACCCAATACAGAGTAATAGAAGAAATAAATGAAAGGAAAGAAAAACAGTAACACAGGCTCAAACAAACAAACAAACTACAAAACTATTATTTCATTCATTGGATCAACGTGTTCAACATTACTAGAGCAATAAAGTTCAAAACAGTGAATGAGTAAAGCAAGACATAATTAAACACATCTAGTTCTGTAGGGTGTCAAATAGATGAATTAGACAAATTTTGAATTAACAACACTGATGCTGTCGCATTCTCAGATTTTTCTTTTACACTTTTAGCATGACAAATGTTGCATACATTACACAGACTTGTTGATAAAAATACCATCATAAAGATATTATGAAAAATGCTTTCAAAACACTATAACATACTCTTCGTTATTAGCTGAAATTCATGTGGAACTCACTAGACAGGGAGTAAGACCCACATCATTTCATGGGTCACCCGTAAGTTTCACTCAATAGTAAAGAGTGTTAAAATGTATGTTGCTAACATTCCTCAAATATTATAAATTCATACCTAAAAATAATAGACTAGTCTATAACGAGACTGACTACTTTGGACAAATTGGAGCATTACTTGTTTAGATTTTAGACTTATTAACAACAAAAATGAAGCCTTTTCTCATTAGGTGGGAACAGCTACATAGATCAAATGACTCCAGAATTGCTATCATAAAACACATACATCTATAGACAAATTATTAACTTCTAAACCTTTCTTCATTGTTTCTCCTATAGTTTTTTTCAATCTCCCTCTATACCACTGGCGTCCGAGCGACCCTCCATCTCATTCACTCCTTTTACAAGGGCTTCTATAAGTCTTCTCCACACATCCCCAAACCACTTAAGGCGAGATTCTAAAACTAGATGTCAAAATAAAAATTGATGATCGTAACAGTAGATCTTAATCTTTTAGATACAATATTCAGCTTTCAATAAATAAAACACTGGATGTCCAAACATTATTCAAGAGTGACAAACAGCACTCTACAAGTTCAAAAGCTCGGCTTAAAAATGGGACCATTACCTGTATAGCTGCCAAAACACCACATGGGCCACCTTCATGCTGCACTAGGCCAATGGATGTCTCTGGATCAGAGCTAAACCTACAGTAAAAATTTCATACTGTTAGCAACAAAAGGCAAGTTTATAAACCTATTGAAAATTAGAAGTATAAGAAACAAATAATTTAAAACCCTTCTAAAAAAGGATGACAAGGGTAAAAGCATAACATGCAAATCAAGAGTTGAAGAGACGTATATGATTCCGAAGTATCAATTTTGGAGAATAAAACTATTTTATCAATCATACTCCATTGGATTTGTACATCTGACCTGACCTTTCCCAAACCCCAAAAAGTAGGAGTCTCGTGCCCTAAGCCACTCCTTTTATTTTATAAACTATGCTCCACAGCATGCACAGAAATAGTTGTTGCAAAAATAAAGAAAGTTGGATACCTATTCTTGGACAAGATACAAGTTTGTGCTAACCAATGTTATCAGCTGCCAGGTATGGCAGGGCTAGCATCTCAGATTGCCTGAGTCACCTCAAAATGAAGAAGTGGCCTTGTCCTTGAGAATTCCTTGCAAAAAACGACTCTAATTGTTTGTTTAATTATTCTTTACCAAATGGACGGGAGAAAAAGACAAGGACATGCATGGGTTCAAGGAGGCTACACATCTGATACTTCTAGGCAAAACCAGCAACTCCATCATGAACAGAGTGCCCAAAGACTAATTGAGGTGAGTTTCTCACATGATTTCAACTTATTATCACTTTTCTCTTGTGCTTTTCTCTCATCACAGACACTATACACATTCTGCCCCCATTTTTTCTTTGAACAAGAAGACCAACTAATAAAGACTCAACTTATGTACATACTGGTAGCATACTTTCACAAGCTCTTTGATAAGTACCTAAGCACTTGGGAACCGACCCTTAAAAGCTAGCTGTTAAGGGGGGAGAACCAAGCACTTATATACTCCACCAAGCATCCCATACTACTCGATGTGGGACTTAGGCACCCATAATATCCAAATTCCTATATTATGGGGTTCCTAAGTCCCACATCAAGTAGTATGGGATGCTTGGTGGAGTATTTCAGTGCTTGGTTCTCCACCCTTAACAGCTAAGTTAAGTGCTTAGGTGCTTATCACTCTCACATCCCCAACTTCTTTGTTATGAACTAGTTTCATGTCTCAGCTCCTTAAAGTTAACTGAGTTGTCTTTCATGCAACTTCAGATTTCAGAGTTAGATGACAAAGAATAGAAGGTCAGGAATCAGCACACTCCAATAATAAGGGAGATTTTGATTTGAAGTATAATCACTAAAACAACCCAAAGATTAATAAAGTTATCTGTATAAGAAAAGAATAGCCATCAATCGTACAAAATGTCTTATCATTTATGCCATGTTACATGCGTCTCAGCCTCTCAGCAGTACCTTGTAAGTCAAGACTTAAATGCTTCTGCAGACACTTCTATGGTGCTAAAATTTTGTATGAATTTAATGATTTTTTGCATGTTTTATTAATGTATTCTATGAAGCCTGGATACTTTAAAAATGGAAAAGTATTGGTGTCAGACACCAATACCCCTCCTATACATCTCGATACATATCCAAAACGTATCCAATTGTTTTATTTTTTTAAAAATTGTAGGACACAGCTTAGATGTGGCTTAAGATGACTGGATACGGCTTCAGATGTCTCAGATACAACTTGAATCACTTTTTCTAACTTTTGTGATATATTAACTTCAAAACTTTAAAATCAGAAAAGGTCTCAAACATAAACAAAAGGCAAAGGGAACTGTTTCTTTTCAAAACATAAACAAAACACAATAAAATAATGGTGGTTCATTTTTTCTCTCCAATGACACAGGGTCACCTTTTCTAGGTTTTGGGTCTCTCTCTGCAATAGTTGTGGTTTTCACTATTTTATGGTGTTGTTGTTTGATACTGTTATGATATTGAGAGAAAGTGTATTTTTTTTGTTACGATCACAAGTATCTATTTTGTAAATAGTGATAATTATTTTAGTTATGAATTAAAGACAAATGATCAATGTCTCTTTCTTTACCAATATTTTGCATCTACATATAATTTTTTATTATTGTATCCAAGACACATCATATCCTTAATTTCAAAAAAATTGTCGTATCCTTGTATTCATGTCATATTGTACCCGTGTCATACTATTTTTAGAATGTATTTCTAGGCATCATAGAATGTATTTCTATTTCTTTTGCATCATTTTATTTTAATCCAGATGCATCACTCTCCAAAGGAAAATTACTAGTTTGGATTCTGATTTATAGGATTTGAACTTTGCAGTCTAAATTTTCCTGTTCTTATCTTTTATACCAGGTTACATGTATCTCAGCCTCTCTAAGCAGTACCTTGTAAGTCAAGACTTAAATGCTTCTGCGGACATTTCTATGATGCTAAAATTTTGCATGAATTTAATGATTTTTTGCATATTTTATTGATGATTTAATGTATTTCTATTTCTTTTGCATCATTTCATTTTAATTTAGATGCATCATCCTCAAGAGGTGGGTATTAAAAATAATAAAACAGCATACCTCCAAAGGAGCTTAAAATCTTCCTAGAGGCTAGAAACAAAGTCTAAATGGACATACAAAAAATATGCCCAAGATACTACTATACCAACTACCCTCAGGGATACCAAATGCTGATTCCAAAAGCACCAAGGAACCTCAAAAAATTAACAAAAATGAGCTTTTGCATCTGAACTTCAGCTCAAATTCAAATGAGATACAAAAAATAAAAAATTCAAAATTAATAAACCTTTTAAAATATTAAAACAATATGACATAATTTAAATACAAGACCATAGAGAAAAAAATCACATAGTATAATAATTCCATATCTACTTATATATGCGGTATGGTAATTTTATAAGTAAAATTATATATGTGCAAATAAATTCGGTTTGGATTAGATTGGATCAATTTCAAAAATAAAATCCAAAATCAAAATACAATCTAATAAAAAAATATTTTTATTTTATTTTCAGTTGTTCAGCTTTCAGCTTTTCTGTTCAGTTTTTGCGAATTAGATCAATTTATTAACACTCCTAATGGAATGAAATGAAATGGAAAACTAAGGAGAAAATGTATTGCCATATTTATATAACTTATGTGGAAGGAAAGAAGAGAATCAAAGAAATAATGCGAAGAAACAAAATAAAGGAATGGGATAGTCAATAACAATTGCATTTTCTTAAACTCTTGCTCTTTGCATATTTTGGTAGAAAGCAAAGGACAAACAAAGGGTTTGCTGAATTCATTATACAACTAGTCTAAGTCTGACCACACTAGGCAGGGTCAACTACATGAATTAAATGATGCCATACCTTTCCTTTTCCAGGGTAAATAGTGTCCTATGACAAGAATGAACTGGTTTACTTTCCCTTTATCCAAAAAAAAATCACAAACAAGGAAACAGTATCATCATTTTCATTTTTTGCCATATCTTATTGACTACTATGTTCCATGTTTTGTTATTCCATTACTCTCCTTTCAATTATGTTTACAGACAGAAAACATTTGAAACAAAACTAAAAATAAAACATGAAGTGCTAGATGCCTAGAAGCAACAGCAGAGAAGCCTAATCATAGGGTTTCATGATACAATAAGTAACAATTCAGATTGAGCTCACTCCGCATCACAAATAAACAAGGAGTACGTAATAGTCTGTTCCAGAATAACCAAATAAAAGAATTTGCAAAAATCTACCAGAAAGCACTAATGCCATAGCCAGGTTAACTCAAAACCCATAACATCCAATGGAATATACACATAGTGTAGTAGTATTAACAACAGTCTACAAATCAAAAAGACTGCCACTCTTGTGAAAACTTCATGTACTAACATAAGGTAGTTGAATCGGGATACAAATTGGGAATCGGAAGACCTGTTTTCTGAATAGCGAATCAAATTGTATCGTGAAACATAAGATTCACAATCAATAATAGAACATAGCATATGCAAATATTAAAGCACACATTCATTATCAATAACTAATAAATAACTCTAACAGGTAAGAACATGAGATGCATGAGTTCAGTTAAAATTTGTTGTAATAGAATAATATTAAAATTTATAATAAATATTCTTCTATTGAAATTATTATATAATACAATTTATAAAAAAATTCTGCTATTAATTTATTATATATCAATTAAATATTTGTATTTAAAAAATTATAACAGATTTTACTATATTTTATGATAAAAAATATTAAATTGTAATTGAAATATAATTAAATATAAAAACATTTTTACTATCTATAATTAAATATTTTTTATTTGATACTAGACCATTATAACGTCAATAGTTAAAGTTTAACACTGGTGGTCCAAAGTAAATGTAGAAACATGGTAACTTTCACTGCAACTAAAACTGAAGCAGCTGAAGTAAAAAAAACACATAATATACACTGTCGTTTAGGTTAGGCCCATTAGGGTCACTTCTTTCCTCTAACCCACAAGATGCAAGTAAGTGCAGCCATGGCACAGAAGTTAGAACTGTCAGGCAGCATGATTTGTATACTACACCCACTGTTTTCTTTCAATTTTGGCAGCAAAAAGCACCATTTCAGCCAGACACGACAGCCCCTGAAGGAGCTGCAGGATACCACAACTCCTTCTGAGGCCTTAACAAGACCTAGACAACAATCGTGCAATTCTTCTCCAGATTGTGATTCTTGCAATTCACGTTCAATTCATAATGCAATACAGGCACAAAAACAAGTTGTTCAACAATTCGTATTCATAACTCGCATCATATTGTACAAATCGTATTGTGAATCGCATGATACTAACTATTATGATCATGACAATTTAAAAACTCAAATAACTAACTAAATTGTCAGTTAAACACTTGAACCACATAACTTTCATACTGTAAAATACAAAACAACCTCGATTTTTACATAACTCATGTTTTACACCCACTTCACGCCCTTTAATATCTTTCTTCTTTTTCCATCATATCATTCATCACATCTGTCACTTTTACTCTCTTTCCCTCAAGGGTTTATACCCCATTGGTATATAGAACCATCATTTTTTATTAAAAAATAACAACAGTCATAAGTTATAACTACTAACAAAGCCATCAAAACCCAATACCATTTGAAGAAATATACACACGGCCTGAGAGTGTTAATAACAGTCTACAAATCAAAAAGAATATTACCACTCTTGATAGACAGTAACAAATAAAAATAATAAAAGATGTTAAATATCAAGCATTCATTTGGTGTGTGTTTGAAAACACACGTCCAAAGGATAAAATACCGTCAATTTAGACTTTGACGCAGAAGATACTGTGGAGAGTGTTGGCCAAGACATGCGTATACGGAGTAATTGACACAGTTCCAAACACATCGTCAA
Source organism: Pachyrhizus erosus (assembly GCA_026544285.1). Classification (NCBI taxonomy): domain Eukaryota; kingdom Viridiplantae; phylum Streptophyta; class Magnoliopsida; order Fabales; family Fabaceae; genus Pachyrhizus; species Pachyrhizus erosus. The sequence continues at coordinate 8,359 of JAMLFT010005431.1, read as the reverse complement.
TTTATGTCTACATCAAGCCATCCAATTATTCAAACTTTATTCCCATTCGTCGTAAACAGAGCGACCAAAGGGTGTACATACTATATACCCCATCAGTGAGTAAAATCATCATGTTTTATAATAAAACATCGACAATCAAAATTATTAACAAAAGTCATCAATTTGCAACATTTGTTTTTGGTAAAAGACTACATAGACCACTATGGGTGTGAAGTTTCTTTCAAACTTGAAACAGCTGGCTAAGCTGAATTGCTCCCGTGCTAGGTGGTTTTATAATATACTAATTTTCAACATATGATAATCTATAATTAGTTGATATTCCAGTGTGAAGGCATTTCAATTAAATCCAATAAATAATAAAAAAATGGAAGAAAAAGCAATCGTCAAAAAAAGAAAACAAATGAGAGAACAACCATGTCATAACTCCAAGCAATCAGAAATGAGAAAATACCTTATTCCCTGATTGCACCACTGCGCAAGAATCCCCTTCGAGACCTCACTACCAAACACCACATCAAACAAATCATTCGCTTCTTCAAGAGAAAGCTCCACACTCATCGTGCTATCCTCCTCCTCCTTCTCCCTCCTCCCAACCTCGCCACCGCCTTTTCCCGCCACCGCCGACGCCATCCGCTTCTCAGCAGCCGCAGCCATGAGCTCCCGCTGCAACCGCCGGCTCTTGGCCTCCGGCGACTCCAGAACACCGCCCTCGCCGATGGCATCCCGTGGCTTGCTCCGCTTCGGCTCCGGCGGCGAGCACTGCATGCTCATCCGAATCGCCATTTGCAAATCCTCGTCTTCGCGATCCGCCATTCCAACGAAACTGCGAAATACCCAACCTAACGAGAAACCCTAGCTACCAAAACCGAAGGGTTTCGCTTTCTTGCGGTAAGTGGAAAACCGCGAATCGGAATTTAAAGCCCCAGGGAGGGGCAATTATGGAAAGGGAATCACGCGGGAGCGAAATGGAAGGTGCCGGTGCTCGGCTACGCCGGTCGCCGGTGGCGAGGAGAGAGTGAGCGAAACGGTGTCGTTAGGGAGAATCCGCGGTGGTGTCTTTTGTAGAAGGAATTCGTGGTGAATTGACTGTGTGAACCCTTAGTTGAAACTTTAAAGGTGTTGTATAGTGCGGCGAAAGAGTGAATTAAGGAAGAAGGGGAGGGTATTTTCGGGAATGAAGTGTTGTTTGGTCAGATTGTGCAGATTTTGTGTCTGCTGCTACCGGAGATGCTGATTTTCCATCAATGCAGAGGAAATCGCTTCTGTTTTTCGGTTTATGGGAATTTAAGATACCTATTTAACCTATCCTAGAATAACTCGGATTAATATACAAAATATCTTTTTCCACTCTTAACTTCCCACGATTTTTTTTTTTATCTAACAAAATTTCAACCAGTTTTAATTTTTATCCCTTTTTTATTTACATTAAGTATCATTGTGAAGTAATATGTGACCATCATTTTAAGGTTTTAGTCTCATTTTTTATTTTGATTTATTTCTTATTTATTACACTAATTTATTAAGACGGATCATCTATTTTAGATACTCCTTTCCTTGGTAGCAATTTTACAAAATCAATAATTTTTTTCCTTAAAATTAATGTCAAGTATTCATCGATCTTAGTTTTATTTATATCTCTTCTAAAACTTGTTTTTCCATAATCAAAATTAACTTCTATTATTTATTGAAGTTCAACTTTTAACAATTTGTTTGTCACTATCCACTTCAACCAGTCAACTTAACCTAAAAGTTTATATAGATTAAAAAAAATTAATAAAATTTGATTGTTTAAAATCTACGTATAGAGTGTTGCTTGATGCTCAACTTCAACAATAACCTCAATCACCTTCATATTATTTTTTAATTTAAACTTTTTCTCCCCCTCACCCCCATAATTGTGAACAAATTTTCTTTTTACTTTCTATGTAAACTAACAATAATGACACTCTATTCTTTGTCTAATGATAAAAAAAAAGGGGAAGTATTTGGGGAAAAAAAAACTTTGAAGTTTACAAATTTTCTATAATACATATAACTTTAATGCATGCATATGTTTATGACAATTTACTCTATTTTAGGTTTTTTTTTAACAGTATATGGCTTTAGAATAATACATGTAATACTTTTGTTATATATATACTCTAATGACTTGTGTATACATTTGTTTTTAATTTTGATATGTTTGTCATGATATTTTTGTGTGTTGTGATGTTTAAGTTCATATATGTGTGCATGAACATAGTGGGAGTTTGTTTTTGTTATATATCTATTTTGTTCAATATATCTTACACTTTGATAAATTTTTATCATCATCAAAAAAGAAGAAATTATTGAAACTAGAGACGAAAAAACATCCAATCCATAAGAGTTTTAAAGATAACAAAAGACTATTAAAATTATGAGTCTTTTAATAGTATGTTGTGTGTGCAATTGTACATATTAAAAAGTTATGTTGCTATGAGAATATACTTATGTTTTGAATAACTATGTTCATTCTAAAAAGACATAAAATAGGTCATCCAAAGAAATGTTTTTCTTTTTACACAAATTAACAGTATATGATTTTTGTCCTAAAGCATCCAATATGTGTTTTTAAATTGGATCATCCAAACTTATTTTTTGCAAAAAGTATCCAACATATGCTTTTAAGAAAAATCTTTGAAAATATTTTCTTTATAAGCGCACATGTTTTTAACAATTTTGAATATGTTTGAACTATTATATTACAAAAAAAAAAGTTTTTGAAAAGTGGCTAACTAATTTAACAAACTTTAGTGTTTATCAAAATGTCAAGTCTTCTCAAATACGCTTTCATTTATCATAAAACAATAATGTTTTGACCTTATTACATCTCAAGTAAAAGAAGCAAGTCAACTTATTTAAAGCAATCCTAAGTTTCTTTTTATAAAAAAAAGTAGAAAAAAATTTCAACAAATCATAAAAGCAAAATATATCTTTTAAGTAAAGTGATAGGACAACAATTTATTACCTTGTCTTTTTTCTCCAAATAAGATATCCCCTTTCTACTTTACATGAAGAAAGCTCCCAAACATTTAATGAGAAATTACAATAGGAAGAATATCTCTCTCAATGGATATCTTCTCTTGTGCATACAAAGGGAAGATTTCGTTAAGAAAATAAAGTGATTTTTGAACCATGCAATATGAACAAAATCTTTGGATGCCTTTTAAGATCTAAACATTCATTCATTCTTTATATTCATAAAGCTTTGTATGTAAACCTAAGTGTTGGATTTTCACCTTTGTGAATTATCTCATAGTAAAAGAATCTTATGGTCTTGCAAAAACCTAAATAGGCTTAGTTAAAAAGAATGTTTTGGTTAAATAATCTCGACTTGAGATTATGTAGTTGTAAAAGACTAAAGAGACTACATATAATACTTGTTACAAACCTTGTTAGTTAGTGGAAATTCTTTTAGTCAAAAGACTAAACATAGTTCTTGGTTGAAAGATTGAACCAATATAAACTTCTTCGTTTGATCTCTTCATCCTTTTTTCCTCTTCTATCATGTTTTCCATAAGACACTTCAAAGTTAGTTTTTATCTTATAAATTTGTTTTGCAAAATGTTTTTAAAGTTTACAAAAACACAATTCAACCCTCCTTCGTATGTGTACTTTGTTTATTTCAATAACTAAACTTGGACTCAAATTAGTGTAGTTAACAACCTATGGTGGCTAAATATGTCATATAGGTTTTCCTATCTTGCTAAATCTATTATAGCAAGAAAACAAACAAAAAAAAAACAAAATACAATATACTTGAAGTAGTATTTATAGTAGAAACACCAGAAAACCCAAAATAGAACCAACGTGTCTCTAAGTGTGTTATTTGATCAAGACCCAACTTTGTTGCTTAATTGTGTAGTGGAAAAAACCTTGTATAAATGGGTAAAATTGTACAAAATATGTCAAACCAATTTAAAATCCAAACATTAAATTGTATAACCTATAACATAGTGCAAACCTTAATCAATGTCTTCAAAAATCCACATAGGTCAAACATGTCATACTAATAAATATCTTGTGAAAATTGGTTTTCAACTCACTCAAACATAAATAAATGAATCCTAAATGAGTGAAAGTATATAATGTATGATGGTGTTGGTAGAAACTAAACCAAAATACCTTTGAACTTTCAAAAAATGGTTAAGCATTAGACCTTTAGGTGAGGTAAAATAATGGTTATTACATAATTTTGTAAGATAAACAATTAGGTGATTGATCGTTGAACTAGTAATTTCAATTTATGGTGAGAAACAGACTTGAAATTAGAGTTAGCACTTGACCAAAGAAAGACCTTAGTGTTCTTAAATAATCACGAAAGCGGATCAATATAATATTTAATTCCATGCAATGACCTTTAAAGTAGTAAATGGTGAAGTTAAAGTGTAGGTTTTACATAATTATGCAAAATTTATAAAGTTGCTACATAAACAACCCATTAGCAATAATTCTTTTAGGTTTTTTGACTGCATGAGTTATTATCTATATATTGGTGGATGTTTAATAATGGTAAATGCAAAAGAAGCTTAGATATGGAAAAAAAGTGTCAAAATACATAAAAAAAAAACTAGAGTAATCATGTTTGTTATGTGAATTATGCAAATTGACCTTTGTGCAACACAAAAAGCTTGTGTGGAAGTTATTTTAAGTCTATTAGGTGTCCTTAGGTAGTGTTAGCCATGGAATTTGTTCCTGGTGACCAATTAATAATGAAAATATAACCTTAATGTGAGATAAAGGTGTTCCAAAATGCCAAACCAAAAATAACAAGTTAGAATCAAAATTATGTAGTAAAAGTACATGTTTAAGGTTAGGACTTAAGCATAAAATCCCTAAATTTGTTCTAAGGCCTTAAAACTTATATGAATCATGTTTTGCCATACTTGAACATATCAAAACAATTTTCTTATGATGTATAACAAAATTGTAAAGAGAATAAATGATATTTAAGTCAAATTGGTCTAATAGACCTTTACAAAAATATATTTAACTATTAAGTGCGCGAACGTTGAAAATCAAGGAATTTTAAGGTCAACCATGATCCTATAATTCATATACCATGTAAACAAAGTGTGCATAAAGTTGGAAATACGTTGGTCAAAATCTTGTAGCTTAAGGTTAAGTGGTCAAATAAATATACTTTATAATATCGTAAAAACCACAAACTTGCATTATGCATAACTTTTAATTGCGATAAATTTTTTTTATAGTTATCAATTAGAATAAAAATTTGAGATGAGACTTTTTCATACAATTTTATTTAGTTAAAGAGAAGTTACCTGTAAAATTTTAGGACAAAATGCCACTTATAGCTCTAGTTAGCCATTCAAGTTGCAAGATAAGACATTTAGACTTAAATTGAAAGTGGTGTATTGTTAATCTATTTTCAAGTGAAGTGCATATGCATGGCTCTTTTGATACTATAACTAGTGGAAATGTCTCAAATAGTCCCAACAAATACAAAAATAGTTATATAGTTATGTTTTCTAGGTGATGATCAAATCTCTCCTTTTTCTAGAAGAAATAAAATGGAACATTAACACTGTTGCAAAGGGCATTCAAAGCATATTAATACTCAGAGCATCCAATTACACCCAAAATCAAATGGGAAGGAAGAATCTTTCACTAAGAAGTAGGATAAGTAAGATTTAGATATCTTTAATGTTAAAGGCAAGGCAACCCAAAGTCCATGTAAGATGATTGATTGGATGAATCATACACTACGTAAAACTAGCTAAGTTTCATTATGTAAAACTATATTCTTCTATGATATTATTAAACACTTATGTACTTGCTTTATTATGGATTGAATCAGTAGTACATGTTTATATCACATACATAATGGTGGGTCCTTTAAATTAAAATTGGTATCATTTAAAGATGCTAAACTATTAACGTTAAAAAGTAGAACAATAATGAATCAACTAATGGCGAGTTACAAAATTGATACAATAATTTGATATTCTTAGCGAAATTCTTGAATGATACTAACTATAATTAGATTTGATTATGGTCATATAATCATTGTTAGTTGTAAATAAGGTCCCAAAGTAGTTATATCCTATGATGGGATGTGAATCAAGGACAAGTCATCTTATAAGGGGCTAATGTTCTTGACAAATCAATATAATTTATCCATGATCAATGGAAAGTATTATCATGTACCCATTATCAAAAAAGGTTATTACCATCTAACCTTTGGCAAATGAGACTTTCCATAATAGTCTTGCTTAAGCAAACTTGAGTGGTCTCTCTCTTAAGCGAAGGTAAAGGCAAATGATACTTTCTAGTAGGGTCATACTTAAACAAGTCTATGTGGTCTCGCTTAAGCGAACATATAACCAAATATTTGCTTCTATCGAAGTCTTGCTTAGCAAACTTCAGTACTATCCCAATTCTTGTTTTTTTTTCCTAAACTGGCATCTTCATCAACCTTCCTTAAAAATATCAAAATAAACAAGAATAAGTGCAAAAAATCAAGAAAACTCAAATTCTATTTTAAAAACTCTATTTTTCTAATTTTATTGACTATGGGTATAAATAAGGTCCAAAAGCATAAGAGATATTTAATAATTGCATCTAAAGACTACAAATTTGCAAGTATAAATAACAATTATCAATATATTAGCTAATAAAAATGAGAAAGAGGGGGGAAGGGGCTCACAATCCAACAATAGGTCACAAGCTCATTGAGAGAGAAAAAACATGTTATGAAGGGGAATCAAGCTCCATTCTTGAGAATGGGTAAGGAAGTTCCTTATAGGCGAAGGAGAGAATGAGAGACTTAGAAAACTTTGAAAGAAAAGAGGGAAAGATAGTTTTAAGGTTAATGAAAGAAATGACATGTCACTTTAGGTATAAGAGTTGCTCACAAAAAAAGAGAGAAAGAAAAAAGGAATGAACACTTCTCACTAAAATCCAAAGGCCTAACCATAAGCCTAAAACAACTTAGCCTACTTCTCATATGTAACACAGAACATTAATTTAATTTATATTTTCAATAATATAAAATAAAATTAATCTCTTTTATTATTTAATTTAAATCACTTGATTGTGTATTAAGAAAATTGTAGTCTTACACTACTTAATGGTAAAGTTAATAGTAGGATCAAAAACAAGAAAAAATTATGAAATTAAAATTAGTAAAAAAAAATTATGAGGAACTAAAGATAAACATTGCCAAAAAATAGGGACCAAAAATATATTGAATCATATATTTGATAAATATTTTATAATCAATAAATATAATGTTTCATAATATTATATATATTATTTAACTAAACACCCATTTAATCACGAATGTAAACAATAATAAATTAATTATATTTATTTAAAAAGTTAGTTAGATAATTTATGCGTATCAATCTCATTTAATAAATAATTATTTTTCTAAATTATCATTCATTAAAACTTGATATTAAAAATAAATAGTCAAAAGAAATAAAGTCTCAATTAAATAAAAAATATTTTAAAAATAATTTCATTAAATAAGATAAAATTAGTTAAAATATATTTATATTTGAGACCAACATACATAAAATTTATTATTATTATATTCAAGATAAAAAAAATGATATATTTAATAATTATAATAATTGATATTATCTTTGTTTTTATATATAAAACACTTTTGAGAAAAAAAAATTATCTTTTTTTATAAGACCTTTTTGAGAAATTACTTTTTAACTAAAATATTCTTAATTATTTTATATTTTATATTTTATATTTTTCATAGTCAATACATAACAAATGTTTAAAATTAATAAGATAAATATGTTTTATCTCTCTTGTGAGAATTAAATAAGTTGATTATTACATATTAATTAATTAAGTAAAAAAGAAAAACAAAAAAATGAGATAAAATAATTCTCAATAATTTTAAAAATTATTTTATATTAAATACAAAATGTTAATAAATTTAATACTATTATCCACGTTAACTAAGAATCAAAAAGACTACGTGCATTAACCAACTTTAAACAAGAGGTTAATTAAATAAAAAAACTTGTATATACGTATATATAAAGGAGGTAATATTATATAAAAACAACTTTTATTTTCCTTAAAAAAACTTCTATTTAAAAATTGTTATATGGCTTTGTAGCACTAAAAAGAAAATACTTAATGATACTATAATAGTTTATTATATTTTATATTTAATAAATACAATAATTTACATAATATAAAAATAATTTATTTTTTTAGTCATTTTTATAAGATTCAAATTAAAAATACAATTTTATTTTTTTATAAAATTTAATTTAAAATATATATTATATTATTTTTTATAAAAATATCATTTATTAAAATTAAGTTCTACAGTTATCTCACGGTA
>JAMLFT010005430.1:0-17591 GCA_026544285.1 Pachyrhizus erosus | reverse complement strand
ATAATAATATTTATTAGAGAATAATTTTACTAAAATATTCTTATTTTTTTAATTTTAATAATTTTATTAAAATCTAAAAATATAAGTTAATATGAAAGTTTTTTAATACTAAAGCATTATTCAATTTAAAATGATAAGAGTTAAATACATAATTAAAAATATTTAATATTCAATATATAATTTGATATTTAATGTTAATGTACATAATTTAAGAAATATTAAATATTATTTATATATTTAGTCTAAAATATTCTCATTTAATGTTAAAGATAAAAACAATTATAAAATATCATTTTGTTCCAAAATGATTGAAATTTAATTTTTTTATAGGATAATTTAATTAAAATATCCTTAGTTTCTTTCTTAATTCAATAAATATATTATTAAGTTTTTCAAAATAATAATATTTATTAAAAGACAAAATTATAATAGATATTTTAATATCTTAATAAAAAGTGAAAACATAAATTATTTTGAGACATTTTTATGAACTTTAAATTACAGTCATTTTGAGACAAAGATAATATTAATTAAATTTAATTAAAAAAAGTCAGTTAATCACATTTAATTGTACCAATTTTAATTAAAAATTATTTTTTTAACTTATCATTCATTGAAATCTAATATCTAAGTATAAAAGAGTCATTGAAATCAACATTTTAATTAAATGAAAAATATTTTAGATAAAATAGTATTAAACAAAGTTAAATTAGTTTTTTTTGTATATTTAAAATCAACAGTGTTTTTTTTTTTTATGTTTTTATATTTGACATCAAAGAGCAATATATTATAATTATTTAAGTCACAATAAATAGAGGTAGACGTAGAAAAAAAATGAATGAAACTTAAAATTTATAAATATTATTTAAAAAAAAAAGTAAAAATATGAATGGTTTTGTTTTGAATGGATAATATGAAGAAGGCAATCTTCAACAAAGGAAGAAGGATAAGGCACTTGCAATGATTTGCTGCTTAGCTATGAAGCACAGCTAGTTGTCTCTTCTAACTGATGTATGCTGTTGTTTGCAGTGGAATACACGTGTATGCCACTCCACCCAATCCTTCTCCTCCCCACATTTTCATAATAAACAAACAATAAGTTATGTAATTTGAGCAATAAAGGACACCACAATCTCATTTACACAATCTTTTACCAATAATTGAAACTACTAATTAGTATAATATAATTTAAATGGTAAAATAATGCAACGTTTTCTTTTTAATCATTAATATTTTTGTTTGTGGTCGTAAAATAAGTAAAATTACTAATTTTTTTTTTTTTTTTATGTAACTCAAGCTTATATGTACTTATATAATTATAAATCATGTAGTACGTGATACTGACATTCATTAAGATTTGTAAATTTATAAAAATATTCTCTCAATTTTTGAATGTTACGCTATGCCCTTAATTATGATTATATTTTTCACTTGTGCAGGCGTGTGTGCACGATGTACGTGTTTTGAGGAAACAAAAGTGGAGAACTATCTAATGTCTACATCATCAAGTGAATATAAAGGAGTACGGTGTTATATCCGAAATTATAATGAGTTTATTCATATTATTTTCATCAAACAAGTTTAATTTGGGTTCACCTATTTACAATTCAAGCCCATGACCCTTCTACAATTCAAATGCATGGTTTTGTTTTGAACAAATTTTAAAGTTTTTTTAGACGAGTTTAATTTTAATACATCGTATAAAAAGTATAAATTTTCTAAACCATTAATTAGAAGTTACTCCTCATATAATTTTTAAACAAAATATAATGATTTTATTATTTATGAGAATTTATGATTGGATGATAATATAAAAAAAATATTTATATTGTTAATATATATTAATCAAATTAAAGAATTTGAATATAAATTATTTTGAATAAAAACAGACTAATTCAAATACATTTATATGTTGAGTAATGTTATTTTAAAATATATATTTTTAAAATTCTCTCAAAAGATTCAATTTTTCCCAAAAATTAATTTAAACACATTAAAATTCTTATAAAAGCTTAATTTATAAACAAGCTCAATGTGATGATAGTTTTGGATGTTTTTTTTTTTTTTTTTTCATTTGATTAGTTATCTAACGGATTTGGAATTTGTGGTGAAACTGAAAATGATGACAAACCTTGACCGTATTTAAAAGGGTGTGTGTTTGAACGAGGAAAATCTCAAATAAAGACACAAGCTGCTTTGTCTCTTTTATCATAAGACAAATAGGTAAAGCAAACACCAAATAAAAACATGTATTATCTTCTGTTATTATTTCTTCGTTACGTAATGTATGAACGCAGCATTAGGTTCGTTGATTGGACCTGGAGGGAGGGATAGCAAATCATTCTACACCATTCAACTTGTTTGTTTTCCTTGCCCTGGTTGATTTCCACTTTCTCTTCAAGTCCTCAAAATGTCAAATGATTCTACACCTAATTCATGCATACTACACTTAAAAATCAAAATCAAATAGACATAAATTTCACAAATCTTTAATATTAAATAATAAAATGACTAACAATTATCAATTTAATTGATAAAGTTCCTTTTGAAAATAAAATAACTTACGATTATAATTTTAAAAATTTTAAAAATAAAATATATTTTTAATCTCTGTAAATAAGACGATATTTACTTTTAATTTCTTAAAAGTAAATCTCTTTTTTAATTTCCTATTTATAAAAAAGTCTCATTAAAATTTTTAAATTTATATTTAATTATTTAAAAATATGTCCTATTTTGTTATTCTAATTTAAAAATACTTTATTTTTGATCCCTTAAAGTGTATTTTTGAATGTTTATAATTATTATTAAATTTTTCAAGATTAAAGATAAATATTTTTAAATTAAAAATACAAAAATAGTTTTATAAAAATAAATTTAAATTTTTAAAAAGAGAAAAGCATATTTTATCTTATAAAATATATCAAAGTATTTATCTTCTAAAAAAATCATTTTGTTTTGATAATTTATTTATAAAAATAAGACCTATATATAACATATTTTCACAAATAAAAAATTAAAAGAAACAATTTACTTTTGAAAAACTAAATACATACATCACATTAGTAACATTGATTAATTTTTTTAATACTTTAATAACATATATAGTACTTGTTTTGGTTTGGTTGTGGCCCACGGAGTCCAAATTTGTGAAAACCTTCATCTCCTATAATGATTTAGTTAGGCCCTAAAACTACTAATAGATGAATAGCGTGTCTAAAATGGCAATGCGATTCTGGAATCTTGAACATGATTTCTGTTAAAAGCAAAATAATCAATTCCCAAATCTATAAAATATTTCTCAAAACTCCTACACCATACCATTCCATTATATTATTATATTGGAAAAATGACAAACCAAACAAAAGCAGGAAAAAAAAAAAAGTGGGTCACTTTAGCAACAAAACCTTCACATCCCATCCCTCATCGATGGTGTTCCTCTTCCTCGGTGGAGCTTTACGCAATCCCATTATACTCTCTTTCTCTCCATTTCTTTCTGTTCTCTATTATTATATTTATATCCTTTTTTTATTTTTTCATTGCATTCTCTAATCTCTACCCTTTCATCCCCGGTTTTCTCTGTCACTGTCTCATAGCACTCTTTGAACCACCGCAACTAAAATAACAACCCCATGTCCTCAACCCCACTTTTCTTCTCGCCAAAGCTTCCAAGTTTCGATTTTTCTCATCATTCCGGGAAATTATCAATACCCCAGAAAATATAATAGAAAAAATAGAAGAAAACCTTTTTCGGGTTAATTTGGTAATTTCAGTTCTTTTTTATGGGTAACATAGGAAGCAGCGGCTCCAACAGTCGCCGGAGACACAGCGGAAGCGGCAGCGGGAGGCGGATTCATCCCCCGCCTCCTCCGCCGCCGCCGGTGATGCCGCAACCGGAAGTCACGGCTAACCGATTTGTGTACCCTCCGGCCGCCACGCCGTATCACAACTACCCCGGGTACTATCCGCCGCCGACTACCATAACTGCGCCGTTGCCGGCGCCGTACGATCACCACCACCTTCCTGCGGTGGGCCAGATGTGGGGGCGGTACCCGCCTCCGGCAGCGGCACCGGCGCCCTATGTGGAGCACCAGAAGGCAGTTACTATAAAGAACGATGTCAACATCAAGAAGGAGACGCTTAGGATTGATCCTGATGATGAGAATCCTGGCCGTTTCCTCGTGTCGTTTACGTTTGATGCCACCGTTTCAGGGAGGTAACGCTGTTACCCAATTTTTTTTTTATGATGATGATGTTGTAAGATAATTATGTTCTGGAATGTGGATATTAATTAATGTGTCGTGTGAATGGTAATTATGTGTCAGAACTCAGATACAAGGTTTTGGAGAGTTGTTGTGATCCTGTGCTGGCTTTTCTTGATGGGGTACTGTTAGTGTTAATAAGCTTGTTGAGTGCATGCAGGATTTGATTATTTGGATTCTGATAAGTAAAGGGGCACAGCATGCTACTCTAGCTAGCTTAGAATGGTTTTAAAGAGGTTCATGATATAGGGTGTGCAAAGCTGCAAACAAATAATATTGTGCAAATGGGAAGCATAGGTATAAGCAGATGTATATGTGAAATAAGTTGGTACTTCAGCGTTTAGATAGCTCATTGGCTTTACTGGTGGTAGAGTAGCTTTAGTTTTTTTTGTTGTGTGCATTGTTTGATTTACGGAATAAACAAATCTATATGTTGTTAGGGTTCGATTTCCTTTGACAATCTTAGGAGCCTGATTGAAAAACAAAGTCAATTGCTGCTAAACATTGCTAGCTTGACAGATTATATACATTTGATATTCAACATCGTTTATAAACACTTCTTTTCCCCCATTAGATATATTCTGGATTTTGATCTGATCACACACTAGACAGTATGATACCAAATGTGCATCTATTGGGGTTTTCAAGAGTTCCTTTTTATCCTATTCCTTTCTTAGGTAGGTGAGGAATTTGCTTATTCTATTTTGCATGGGGTGTTGTTGCCTTTTAGTAATTGAAAGTGAAGTTGCTTAGTACACATTAATAGCAAGTCAGGTGGTTAGTTAAGTATACATTAGTCAGTTTGAAAACTGAGGTTATTTGTGCCTGAACAATGGCTTAAAGATCATTTGGTTTCTTGATATACTGGTGCTAATAGCTGTTATTACTGTCAAATCACCATTCTTGGAGTAACTTTTATTTGTGTCAGTTGAACTGTAGTTTTATTTACAGTAACTGATTGGCCAAGAATGGAAAGAGGCCATATTAGATGGAGAAAGTGGTAACTCTAATAGTTTGACTGTTTGAATTTTTTGTTGGTTATATGTGTAGTGATAGGCCACACTGAGGTTGCTATTCCAATTAAATTGTTGAATGTTGTGGGCCCTTCTTTTTATTTAGTTATTTATTTTGTTGTGTTCTTGTGTGGGGTTGCTTAAATTACTAGCAAAATGACATTTAATTTTGAAGAATTAAATGTTAAGTAATTTTCTTCATGGCTTAAATATATTTTTAGTCCCTTAAACTTAGGGTAAATTTGTTTTTGGTCTTCCAAATATAAAATTGATCTTTAGTTCTTGTAATTTGAAAATAGCTTGTTTTAGTCCCCTTGCCCAAACATCCTCTGTCCAAAAGCTTTCAGAATGAATACTTTGAAAGGAAATGTAGTGAGGTATTTGATAATAAGAATGCCCCAAATTTGAGAAAATTATTTCTATAGCAAGATACATGGATACAACAATACTTACTTTTTCACTATCAAGGGTATCAGTGGTTGGTTCAGTGCATGTTTTACTTGTGCAATTTCAATTTTGCCAAAGCTGAATAACAAAATTAAATTTTTAGCACGTTGAAAGGCAATAAATTACTCGGTATTGTAAGTACTTATTGCTTCCCCATATTAAGGATCATTTTTTAAGTGGTACCAAAACATGATATGTCGTTGACTCAATGTAGTCAAGGTGCACCTAAGGCGCTGTGGCAAGGCATTAGAAAAGGTCAACACCTCTTTTGCACTTTAGGAGTGCAGTTCTGAATGTTAATTAAAATTTAAAATAATCTTCAAAAGATCAAAGAAACGCTAAACAGGGTAAAATAGTCAGCATGGTAAAAGAATAACTAGTTGTTGGACTTTGGAACACTTGGCAGCAAACAGCTTAAGGCTTTGTATATTGAACATGGTAATCTTTTATTTTTACTAAAATGTTATGCCTGAGTAGCTTATTCATATGGAAAACCAATGCAAAGTTGTGAAATATTTTTTACTATCTTCTTTTTCTAATATATTGCCTTTCTTTAGTCAGACTTGTGCATTTTAATGTTTATTACATCAAGGCATTAATACCCTTGCAGCAACTTAAGGATGCCTTTCACCTTCAACTACCTTGGTTTGATTTAGGGTCAGTTTAGGTAAGCTTATCTAAAAACACTTCTAGAAGAAGGAAATAAAAAGAAAAAACTAAAATGAGCTTTTTTATAAGTTAAAATTAGCTTATGTGTGAGCTAATTTATAAAAGTTCTCTTATATAAATTCTCTAAAAGATGAATTTTAACTTATATATAAATTTATTTTAGATGAGTTTTAACTTATATGTAAACTTATTTTAGCTTATGGAAAAACTATTTTCAATTTTTTCTTCTCTTAAAAGTGTTTTTGGATAAGCTTATCCAAACAAGCTCTTAATGCTTGTCCAGTTTAGCTTATGCATTCAACACTCACGTATTGTGAAGGGTTAAATTGTCAGTTTTGTGTGTGGCAAGCTTGTTTGTCTATGAATATGGATGTTTTGTAGGATACTTCTTTTATCTGTTTGATCTAAAGGTTCTGTTTCCTTTTATCTCCATAACAGCATCACCATACTTTTCTTTGCAAAAGAAGGGGAAGGTTGCATCTTAACCCCAATGAAGGAAAATGTTCTTCCACCTGTGACTCTAAATTTCCAGCAAGGTCTTGGCCAGAAGTTTAAACAGCCAGCTGGAACTGGTATTGATTTTTCAATATTTGAGGAGTCTGAGTTATTATATGTAGGGGACATGGACATCTATCCTGTTGCAATTAAAGCGGACGCATCCTCTGGCGACCATGGTGAATCAAAATCAAATGAAACTCCATCTGGTTACACAAACTCTCAGATAACTCAAGCAGTGTTTGAGAAGGAGAAAGGAGAATTCCAGGTGAAGGTAGTTAAGCAGATCTTATGGGTAAATAAAATAAGGTATGAACTACAGGAGATATATGGTATTGGAAATTCAGTGGAGAGTGACGCGGATGGGAATGACCCTGGAAAAGAGTGTGTTATATGCTTATCAGAGCCCCGGGACACAACTGTCCTTCCATGCCGCCACATGGTATTTACAACTTTCCTTTTTCTTAAATTAATTCTTTTTAATCTGTTGAAAGAATGATGTCCTGAGGATAGTCATTAATACTGTGAGTATCCAGAAAGTGTTTAAATCAGAATTCCATCATCAATCAGAATTTTTGTCATTACTTTTTATTTCATGCTTGTTTGGTTTAGCTTGAAGGAACAATCACGTATTTTTGTCAGCTTCATGAAAGATCTTATAAAAATTAAGCAATTATTTTCCTAAAAAATACTTTGTACCAACATGTTTAACACTGAAGTTACTCTATCATTAATCAGTAATCAGTCTTGGCAAACTGATTATTATTTTTCTCAACTTTAATTGTTGATACTTTTTGGCTGGATTCGTTTCCTTCTTGTAGTGTATGTGTAGCGGATGTGCAAAGGTTTTAAGGTTTCAGACAAATAGATGTCCAATCTGCAGACAACCAGTTGAGAGGCTTTTGGAGATCAAAGTTGGGCCTGAGCCTGAGGAGTGAAGATACAATGTTAATGACACAAGCTTCCTGTACAGTCCAACTGTTATAGTTAATACTTTCCACTTACTTTCTCAGGTTTTCCCAATAATCCCAAAAAATAGAAATTGGAATTTATGTATGACATTATGTTTGACATGTACAACAGGCTGGCATTGCACCTGACTTGTATTATTGTATAAGCCAATGCCCCCGCCATGCTTGTTTGGTTGTACTTCTAATTTCCAATTGGCTTTCCCTTCTGAATCATAATTAGATGTGTTTCTCACCTTTTCTTCAGATGCATAATTTTTTTTTATTTTGGTCTAAATTAGTAAATTGCACGTAACTCCATCCAACTTTAGGCCAGATGCTGAAAATTTCGGTAGTTCACCATAACACAGCAAATTGACTTCCTAATTTAATCAATTAGTATCACATCAATATGTATGATGTGATAAGATCAAGCAGTTGAGTTTGCTGTTTTTGGAATACAGCTTTTGTGCAATTTACCATTTGGCCAATAGTTGAAGGGTGGTGGTTCATTTCAGTTTCCACGAGGATGAGGAAATATAGGTTTAGGTTGCCTTGCGCATATACCTAGCGTTATTGGAAGGTTTATTTACATTTCTCACCACCTTGCTTTCTGGTGGGATTTTTCTATTTTCGGCCAAAGGTTTTATGAGCCATTTTTCGTCAATATCCTTGGTTAGGGAAATGATTATTGAAGCTTTTATCACCACAAACCCCCCATCCACCTCACCATACTTTTATGCAAAATATTGTTGGATAACACGTCTGGACATCAATTTTTAAGGTCTCTAAAAGGATATATGAGGGTAAGTCCGCACATGTTTCGCTAACAATTGGTTAAGCAGTCCATAAATTACTTCGCATGCGTTGCACATTGTCATGAGGCCCAATAATTGACATTCAAAGCACGCAGAGGATCCACGGTTCTCAATTGAAAATTACTCTACCATGTACGACCCGACAATAAGCATATCTGCATATGCACTTCACATGTTAGATGAATACTTTTAAATGTTACTGTAACATTTTCTTACTAATCTTCTTTGTTAAATAGAAAATAATACTCTTTTTTTTATATATATATTTTTAAGACTTTAAATATATTTGTTTTATATAATGTTTTCTTTATAAAATATTAAAGCAAATCTAGAAGAGGATATAATATTACTTTGTTACATACCGATAAGCCAGACACCAAAAGCCAACAACATAAAAGAATTGCAAATTACGAGGATGTTTACAACGTCTGATGGATCATGTATGCGACAGTTCAATTCAAGTGCTATCATTGATATTGTTTCCTTCATCTTGGAATTCATATTTATGCTTTTAATCCAGATAATTTATTTTTTTAATGAACCCTAGCTATCTTTTACCGGAATCAAGCATTTAATCTTTTAAGATGTGTAGGTTCGTTTAAGGAATTAATTTTTCTAATAGATATTTAGTTTATATATATATAGACCTAAAATTAAATTTTTAATTAAATATTTGAAAAACAAAATTATCTAATAACTAATATAAAAAAAGAAAGAAAAAGAAAAGGTAAACCAATGAGCACATAGTGATTTTATTTGCAGAGGAGAATGGCAAAGGGAGCTTATTTATAAAGCATGCGGATGTTTATAACATTAACATTAGCATCCTACTTCCTTGATATACAACAAAAACAACAACACTAGATAGTTATGTAATCCAATACATCAAACACACAAAGCAGAGACAATTTATCTCACGCGATAATCACTGTACGTATGACACTTGATGCCCTTGATGCAATTTTGCATCCCACCATTGATGAACATAGACACCATGGCTTCTGAGACCCTTGTAAATATCCATGCAGCGTTCACTTTCACCATCTACACTCTCTGAGCAGCTAAGAAAAAGCTCATCAACAGAGCATATAGCTCCACTCTCGAATATATCCGAGAGGAACTTCATTTCAACTTCCCCTGCATTCATCTTCAGAACCACAAAATCCGCATACTGAACAGTTTCTTTGAACCACACAAGGAAATCAAACTCCTCCTCTCCCAATAAAGGATCCATATCTCCATCCACATCATTCTTGTGTGCAACCTTCCCAGCCAACCCTGGGTGATAAACAAAAGTGACACGAGGCCGCTTCACATAGGATAACAACACAGAAGTGTTGTAATGAACAAAATACACACTAAAAGCCTTCTGATCAATTGGATAAGAAGGCGGGAACCAATCAGTGACATTGACATTTGCATTCATCAACTCCCTCACCCCAATATCAATATACACCAACCTCTTCCTACGAGAAAAGTCCACAAATTTAGGCAAATAGGAGACGCCTTTCTCATACTTGACATCTTGTCTTGCTCTTTCCTCCACAAGAGGCTCCATCAGCTCGACCAAAGGCTTGGTGAATGCAACACTTGCACAATCTTCTGGAAGTACATGATCATTAAAAAGGAAGCTCGTGCTTGTATTTTCACATCTTTTCTTGAAAACCACAAGGCTAAATTCATTGACATAACCAACATGCACCACATTGGAAGATCTCAACAATGAAGACACCGAGGATGAAGAAGAAGAAGAAGAAGAAGAAGAAGAAGAAGAAGAAGAAGAAGAAGAAGAAGAAGAAGAAGGAACAAGCAATGCACCAATTCCACCAGGTTTAAGAATTCGCTCAACCTCAAGCACCAGCAATGCAGGGACAGAAACCTTGTCAACATCCTTGGAGAAGACGAAATCAAAGGAAGAGTCACTGTACTCAAAGTGGCACACGATTTTCTTATTGTTGAGGGACAAAAAGGGGTGCTTGAGAACTTCAACAACACTGGAGAATCCTAACCATTGCATGGTGGAGACAATCACGGTAGATCCTTCTCCAAAGCAGAGGCTTTTTGCTCCAAAGTTCAAGAGTCGTTTATCCATTAGAATGGAGATAATGGTGGAAGCTAAACTCGTGTCGTTTTTGCAGTTCATGGATTCAAAGGAACCCCAGAATGTGTTGAGGATCCGACTCTGGAACAAGTAGGAACCGGCGGTTAAAGTGGGGTTTTCGGAATGCGAATCTGAGTCGTCGACGCAGTCAACGTAGGTCCTGGGAGTGAAAGATCCCAAATCGACGGTGGGTAGGAAGCGGATGAGGGAAACGAGAGAAATAGCAGAGGCGAGAAATAATGCGCGGAAGAACACGCGCCTAGCTATGGACCCGCTGAGAGCGTGGTATTTGGAGCTCTTGGAATCCATGGAAGTGTTGTTATTTATTTGGAAGAACTTAGAAGAGGAGAGTATGAGAAGAAAGAGAGTTTAAGGAAGTGATAGAGAGGGTGGGTTTGATTGTGAGAGAAAGAAATAGAAAGTGTGATTCTCATTAGTTGAGGTTTTGAGCAATAGCAACGCCCTCTTTATTGGTATCGGGCAGTACCAGCCCCTATCACTCAACGCATTTGTGACAAAATCAGAGCTTAAACATTGTAATGACTTAAGCAACTTTTTTCTTCTTCCAAATACGGATTTTAAGAATAAGGGAAGTGTAGTGAAAAGGGTGGGGAACATATGAGGTAGTAGGACACAACAGTCCCACTCACACACTTTTGAGTAATGTCATATGTGACGTGGGGGAACCTTGCATCCTTTTCACCTGTCTTTTTTTTTTTTTTTTTTTTTTTTAAATATGTTTTGATGGTTGATAAATGTTTTTAGTTTTGGATTCTTTTTAAATTATACTTTTAATCTTCATTGTTAATATATTATTATTATTAGGAATCGAGTTATCTATTAATTATTTAACATATCTGATAAAGTTTATTTAAATAAAAATTTAATATTTTAACAATTAATGTAAATGAATTAAAAATTAATTCTCGAACAACTAAATATTTAATGTTAATTTACTAATAATAAGGATTAAAGAAATTTAAATTTATTAAAAACCAAAAAATTCATTATTAAGAATTAAAAATAAAAATTTGATCATTTATCAAAGAATCAAAAATATATTTTAATTTTTTCTTTTTTACAATGAGATTGCTTTAATTATTTATTAATTTTTTGGATGATTATTTTTTTCAGAAAAATGAGTTAGTCACCATTACATCTTTTTTTTTATTTGTAAAATTTGAATTTAAAAAACTTATTTAGAAAACTTAAAATTAGTTTGATCAGATCAATTAAATTTTCACAGAGCCTTATTGCCTTGCGGTACGGAACATGATAAATAACAACACATAAATATTTAACTATTTAAAATTTTTAATTACTTAAATAAAAAAATTATTATTATTCGATATTAGTAGTAAAACATAATAAATCTTTCTTTAATCCTTTAACTTCTGCTTTAAGATACATTGGCAATTTCTGTTTTAATAATGAAAAGGATTCTTAAAAGATGCGGCTTAGAGATTATTTAACAGATTTAGTTTAAAAAATAGAATTATTCTGATTTTAAGCAATTACCATAATTAAATATCGACCGATCAATTAGAAATGTCGACGCGTGCCTAAGTTGGTCCTATACCAATGTTTTAAATCTATTTTAAAGTGAACATTGTTTGGTTTCTTGAAACAAATGATTCTATCATTTACAATGGCCCTATCATCAGGTTATTTGGCTCAGCGATCGCAAACACTAATTAATGTTAATTCCACATTTTATATAAAATTAATTTAAGTATCGATGTTAATTCACATTTACACACACACCTGAATATATTTTTTTTATGGAATTCCAAATAATTACATGATGAAAATTGAGAAGTTGATCTTTAACCCTTTTTTCTATGTGCTTACTTTGATACTTATTAAACTGATTTTAACGATATAACTTTATATAATACGATCTCTTGATTATAAAAAGAAAAAAACTTTATATCATATGGTGCGTTAAAAATATACCAAGTTAGAGGAAGTAATTCAGTTGTATATAGCCGAGCAAAAAGAAAAATCAGTGATATATAACAGCACCTTAATTCATGTTTGATTAACACCGTACGCAGTAAATGAAATGAGAAATTTGGTAAACTATTGGGGAGAAATGCAAGGACACCCTGTACACTGCAGTGTCGGAAACTTTATCGTTTATAGGATTAAAGAAAGGAGGAAAAAACAGGACCACTACACCCAATGCAATATGCTTTTTAAGGATCTTTATTCCAAACTCATACGGTTGATAATGAAAATTGACCAGTGGACTAATTTAATAAATAAGGTGCTTAATTGCATGATTGAACTCATTAGCAAACCAATAATGTCCTCGATTGCTTTAATTTAATATGATAAAGAGAACCGTTCCAACTTGAGTTGTGCTACCACACTACCCATGGTTTTGTTAGATAAAAATTATATAAAATAAAATATGCACACAAGAATTTTTAATAAAACGGTAACAAGATGTCGTTACATTTCATATAATAAAAACAAGGTAAATATTGAACATATAATTTGTAAAGTGATGGATAGATTAAGTATTTTTTTAATCTAATTGTGGATGTGCAAAATATACAAATAAAGGATAAAGGGGGTAACAATCCCCAAGTCACTTATAATTTAAATTAAGCTTAAATTTAAATTAATTACAAAAAATTAATTGCTAAATTTAAATTTGAATAGGAAAGAATCATATTAATAGTCCAATACACTTTCACAAGATAGTGGTGACAAAAACAATGCTAATCTTGTTCATTAGAAATTTGTGACGTAAAGATGTTAGAGTTTTGGTGAGAAGGTTGACAAGTTGATGATGGGATGGAACATGAGAAACTTAAAGTTGTTTGCTAGCTATGAGATTTCACACAAAGTGATAATTAATTACAAGGTACTCCCTACGTGAATGAAATACTAGGTTTGCATAGAGATATGTTGCACCAATGTTGTTAAAGCATACCGTTGGAGTAAGATCAGGTTGAACATGAAGTTCCTTTAGTAGTTGTTGTAGCTAAAGTAGTTTGGTGATTGTCATGACTATAGTTTGATATTTGACTTTTGTGGATGTCTTGGCAATAATGGATTGCTTCTTGCAGCTCCAAGATTCGATATTTAGGCTAAAGTAGATGATGTAAGCAATCGTGGACTTCATGTCAGAGTTGCCACTAGCCCAATTAGCATCACAAAAGACATAAAGATGTTGATTGGAAGATGGTCATAGTTGAAGGCCAAAATTATTGTTAATTTGAGATACCTAAGAACTCATTTAATCTCTTGCAATGTGGATTTCAATAAGCGCCTACATGAGAGAGCTTGTTGACAAGGAATGCTATATTTGGGCATGTGAAGGAGAGGTATTGCATGGAGCCAATAAGCTAGTGGTAGACAACGACATCACAAAAGGAGGCGTCGCCTTATGCAAGATTGCATATGGTAGTGATTGGGTAAGCATCAAGCATGTTATAGGTTTGGAGAAGATCACAAATGTAGTGATGTTGATTGAGAAATAACCCATGTGATGTGGGAACCATTTAATGCCAAAGAAGTGTTTTGGTGTGCCAAGGTCTTTCAGGGAGAATTGGAGGGCCAATGCATGTTGAAATTGTTGGATGAACATCTTGCCATTAATTATAAGTAGCAAATGATCAACATATATAAGAAGATAAGTTATGATTGAACCTCAATTATAAATGAACAATGAGGTGTTAGATTTGGAGTTGACAAATCCATAATGGAGGAGAAAACTCTTGAGCACATGGTACCATGTTCTTGGTGCTTGCTTAAGGGCATAAAGAACCATTTTGATTGTTTGTGACTTTACCACTAAATTGAAGGCTTATTGGTAGTCAATTCCATGTTATTAAATGTAACTTTTGGCAACAAGATGAGGTTTGTATCAAGAGAAGTAAAACCATCAGTGTTGTATTGAGTCAAAAGATCCATTTATTCCTAATAACATTAAGGTTTGGCTACGTATGTAAACTATCTAGATCCCATTAGCAATGGGTGCATTAAATTCTTTTGAAATTGATGTTTTCCATTCAAGGTGTTTCATGGCCTATATAACACACATTGGCTTGACTAGAGAAGGTAGGGTAAATTTGGTGGCTAGGTGGGTTTGTTTGGGTTTCAAAGTCCCATTCTTATAGCAAGTCACCATGGGGAAAGTCAAAAGTGAAGCCATGGAACCTAGAGGAAAAAGTCTATATTGGCAAAAGATGATGAGCATATGTACTAGTTGATGAAAGATATGTGAGTAAGAGATGGTGGACGTGGGGGTGATATCCGTATAGGGTGGAAACATAAGATTATTTGTGGGTAGGGTTTGAATTTCAATTTAAAATGGGTGGTTGTTGAAATTTAATGTTGGAAGTAGGTTGCAATATATCAATATTATTTTGAATTTGGTTCTAGAGTTACAGGGATAAGATATTGGAATTTGGTTTAGATTAAGTTTTTAATTGAGGGGCGGATTCGTTGGAGTTAAAAGGTGGTAGTGCTTGGTTACTTGAATTGAAGTGATTTTGAATTTAAGGTTATAAAATTGGTGATTTAGGGTCGGGGATGTAGAGATAAGTTGGGATTTATTTGTTAATTTGGATAAGTAATTTGGGGAGTTGAGTTGGTGGCAATATGATGGTTTGGTGGTTAAATGAATTGATGGAAAGAGGTGGTAATATTTAGTTGGTTGAATTAGAATGCATTGGAGGTTAAATTGAAATATATTGGAGGTTGAATTGATAGGGTGGTTTTGGTGTTTTGGATGAAGTTTTTCGGGGTGGTGATTTTGGTTGTTGTTGGTTGAAGGTGATATAGGGAGGTAGTTTGGGTGGAGTTTTAAGTTTGAGGTGTATAGATGTTGTGATGCTAGCAAGTGTATCACACCATACAAGTAATAAAGTGTAAGTAAAGTATCGTTTTCACAAAGATTTGTTGAATACTTAAGTATTTACAAGAATTTAGATTGACTACAAAAATGAGTTTAAGAACTTAAATGTAAATAATGTAAGAGAATTAGATTGTAATAAAGGAAAATGGATTGTGCTTTTATCAAACATGTGGTATGCGATAGTTGATAATCATGTATGAGATATGATCATTAGGGTTAAACTTCATCAAATTGTCCTCTCATGAAATTATAACAATTGTATTCAATTAAACAATTATTATCACTAACCAACAAAATTATTCTAATCTTAATTTTTTATATAAAAAAATTTAAGTCCTTTGACTTCATCACCTATTCCTTGAATCGCGTAACCAAGTAACCAACATTAAGATTAGGATTTAAGAGTGACCAATATTTTTAAATATAAACATTATTGATTGTCCCTCTTCAGTTACCAATTCAATTGAATTTCTCAATTACAATTAAACATGTAAAATCATGCAATTAGATGATTAAGCCTAGAACAAACATTAAACATGGAAGAGAACTATAATAATCATTTATTGAATAACAAAAGAATAATTACATAAAATTGGAAATATTGCATTAAACACAAGTAAAGGATGAACTTAACTACTCATAGTTAAGGAGAAGGAAGACTTTGATAAAGAGATTGTTAGAGAAGAATTCACAAACATAAAAGTTGTAACGTCTTGAATAAATAAAAATTAAATTAAATAAAATGATTGTAATAGTATTAATTTAAATAAAAAATAACATGTAATGAAATAAATATTAGAAAAATAATTTTGTTGTTAGTAATTATAATTATTTTTAAGAATGATTTTAGTATTAGATATGTCTTAAAATTATTAAAATATGAAAAAATTATTAATTAATTATTTAAAAATAAATAATAGTAAAAAAAAACTTTAGTTATAAATAATTAATAATATATAAAATTTATGTAAAAGAATAAAAATTTAGATAAAAATAAAAAAATAAAAAAATAATTTATATATTTATATACATAAGTATATATATTAAATAAATGAAATAATGAAAATACAATAATAAAAGTTCTGATAGTAATTATTACAGGGAAACTGGAGGCAGCAGGGGGCAGCGGATTTGCAGCAAGTCAAGTCAAATATTCATATATGTATCAATATATAAATGAGGGAACCAACTTAGAAAAAAAAATAAAAATAAACGAAATAACTTGCCTGTCACCGTCTTCCATTTTCTTCTCTTTGCAAACCGACGTTGCCTCGTGGGAAACTGCGTTTGCTCGCTGTTGTTGCTGCATCGAAGTTGCTCTTCGCCGGAAACTTCATCGGAGCTTCACCGCCAAGTAAGGAGGAGCTCCCCTTCCTCTGGTTCACTGTTTATTTTTATTTTTTTTCTTTTAATTGTTGACCACTTTGTCCCTTTGCTTCACTCCTTGGTTGCTGTTTATTATTGTCCCTTTACGTGCCCGACTGCGAAAGAAAGTAAGAGGAACATTAGTGTGGAGAGAGTCCGCAAGTGGGGGAGAAGAGAGTCCGAGAGAGAGAGAAGAGAGAGGGAAAGACAAAGGGAGAGAAAGATCGAAAAATAAAATAAAACAAAATATAAAATAATAATAATAATAATAAATAGATTAATATATTAATAATTCAAATAATAATAATAAATATATATAAATGTATGGAATGATAGTGTTACAGACATTGAGGGAGGCTGCAGGAATTGCTTTTGGGTTTTGAATTTTAAAAATGTAAAATAAGTGAATGATTATATAGTAATAATTATATATATATATTATATATATGCTATAATTATATGTTAGAAGAATATTGTATAGATATTATTTTTATATAAAAGGAATGTAGTATTTGACGGGTTTTAAAATTCTGCCTTTTTTTTTAAAAAATAAAAATAAAATAATAATAATATAAATTACGTAATTAAATTAATTAAATAT
>JAMLFT010005429.1:0-17595 GCA_026544285.1 Pachyrhizus erosus | reverse complement strand
ATTAATAAATATATTTTTTAATTATGTTAATAATTCTAATAGAATTAAAAATATTCACCTTTATAATTATGTTTACAAATTATTGTATTAAATTTGGATCTTAAAAAATTATGAGTATATATTTATCATACAATTAATTATAAAAGATCTAGTTTTTATTTTATAATTATGCATATTTCTAATTAGTAATGAAATTAATTTTTTATTTAAACATACTTTTTTATTAACCACTATAGTTTAAAAAATTATAATTTAATTAATAGATCATTTTACTTATAAAAATTCAAATTTTTTATAACAAATTTACTGACAAAACATTTCATTAATAAATATTATGATTCTAACATTATTATTCTAACATGATAATTATTCTAATAAAAAATTATACTTTTTAAAAATATATTTCCTAACATGAGGATATTAAGTTAATAAATTAATCTATTGTTTGATTTTTTTATCAACATATTAAAAATTACACAATTTACATTTTTAATATATTAAATAAATCAACCTTCATACAGATAATATTTAGTAATTTGTTTTAAGTAAATATAATTTACATCTTATTTTTTATCATGATATAAAAAATAATAGATTTATTTAGATATATACTTTAAACTAATACAATCATCCTCATTAAGTGCACGATTAAGATCAAATTAGAAATCCTAAAATAATGATACAATTAAAGATACAAATTCTAAAACATTAATAATTAACGATTAATTAAAGATACAAATAAAAAACTTCAATTTATACTACCATAAATGTATTACAAAGTAATATGATGTCCAATTTGAATAAAATATTACTGGTTGGTTGATTGGTCACGATCTTAAGCCTAGTGGCTACAGATGAAATAAATAACTGCATTAAAATAAGAAGACATGGTCGCCAGACTAATTCTAACAACATGGAGATAGACAACTATGCGTAATTTATTAATAGAATACAATTAATATTTTATCACAAGATAAGACCCGCTGCCCTACCTTTGTAAGATGGTAGAAACAGTCAAATACAGAAAGAAAAATATAACGCGGATTCTCCATTATAACTTGTACTAAGAAACATGCACCGACAAATTCCCACCATACAGAAAGAACAAAGAAATATTTATGCCATGCACGCCTCAAATCGCTTAACTTGTCCACCTTTATACTAGAAAATCTACACAACTTAAACATATGACATTATTGTAGCATTTAGATTGAACGGTTGTGTACGAAGTGAGGTAACATCAATAACGTTCCAATATTTCCTACAGCAAACTAGTTTTTTCACTAGTGTAGAACATGCATGTTGTGAAGAACTTGTGGTAGTAACAATTAATTAAAATAAGAGTGCACATAAAAACTATTAATGCAATATAAAATGCGAAGTCATTTATGATCGGACAAGAGATCATCCTTACAACTCATTCTATTTCCAAATCAATTCGCGACAAATGCAGCTCCTGAAAGAGTTGATAAGAACACCACCTATGCAGTTATACATACAGATGTTCAAGGATATCATGCAACTGCTAAACGTAATTGTCGTTTAAAAGCACAATATCAAACATGAGTGAAGCGGAGGTTGATGCGCTTCCAATAAATGGCAACATCTTCTGTAATGTTCACCGGCATTTTAGTTTTATATATAAGGTTTCGAGTTACCTAGTTGCATGATCCATTCTTCTCATCGTTGTCCAATAACTAAGGAGTTAAAAATAATAACATTGTATTATTAATAAATTCTCAACCATACCATTTATTTATTTCTTAGGCAGTCAACAAAACCGTTACGAAAAGTTAAAGAAAATAACACCTTCAGTTCTCAAGTGCCAAGTTTATACAAACAATGTCCAGAACCCCAGCACCACGTTTTGGTAGGGATGGCGGAGCAAACCAATCATCATTGAAAACAAGGGAAAAATTAAAAGACATAACAAGGAAAAAGAAGCAATTGAAAGGGGAAAAGGCATGGGGGCGTGCCTGACATAATAGAAACGCAGAAAGAATATACTACCCTAGCACAGTACATTAAGTGCTTTACAGATATACTCACCTTTTACTTTTAGCTAGCTAGGTTTGTGTGGTTGTGTCTTTCAGAGGAAGAAGATTGCCAAGAATGTATTGGTCTCCAAATAGGAAGGAGTGAGGCTAGCACAGCATGACCTAGTCAGGGTTAGCACTCTCTGGCTCCCACTAACCAAAGCTAGATCATGCTGGCAGCTTCACTTTTTCCTTTGTGACCTTTTTCACCACGACATTGCTATGCTACACGTCGTAATCTCCGAGTTCAGCAGTTATATATGGTTATCTTATACAGAAAAGAAACACATGGAGTCACAAAAGACAAAGGAGGAACGTGGATCAAACACTAAGAACATGCTCGAGATGAAAATGTACTGTAAAACTACTGTAAAAGCAAGTGGACACCGTGCAATTAAAATAAGCTATGAAGGAAAATTGAGAGGAGGGGAAGGAAAACTTAGAGAGTAAAAAGGATTGGTTTCATTATCTCATTCCAAACTTGTTAGGCAAAAGAAAACAACGAGATGAATAGGTGGAAGATGCACAAAAGGACATTAACTAGGCTAGAAAGGATAAAACTAAACTCGGCAAGTAATACACAACAATATCAGAAACGACATGTGGGTGTAGTAAATATATATAGAAGAAATGAAAAATGTAAAAGAAGACGGGGGTTTGGGGGAAGGTGTTCAGAGACATAACCCACCTTGTGTAACAGTGAATTAAAGAAAGGAATGAAACATGCACAGTAAAATGAAGAAGGGAAAATTGAAGGGCACACTGCACAGCTAAGAAAGTTTTGAAAGGGAACATGCATGATGAGTTGTCTTGGTTAGCTGTTGGGGTCAGAAAAATGATAGCCATAGCTACTTAGCTACTAGGGCGGCATGGCAGTGGAGGGATCCTGACTCTCTCAGCCTTTTTCTTTTCTTCCTGCGTGCCACATATTATAATACAAGTATTTAAAAAAAAAACATTTAATGTATGAACAATTTAAAATTTGGTATTTTAATGTATAAAATAAAAAGAAAAATGTAATTAGTGATCTGACTAGATATCAAAATCATGTGTGTTAAGGCTTGTGTATTATGAGGAAGAGGTGTGCAATGCATGGCATGGCCAATTATGCATTATATATTATGCATATTGACATAAAGATGAGAATGGAAGATATAAATAGGGTCGCATTCATTGAGACAAAAAAATGACTGTTGGGGGTTGTGGCTGGAGACAAAAAGGCAGAGCCCCTACACTAGACTACTACAATTATTGGGTTCCGAAACAAAAGAAGAGGGTGGGTTTAGAATTTCTATGCAAAATTTGGCTGGGTTAGGCTGTGGTTGTTCCTTTCTTTCTCTCTCCCGATGTTTATTGCACAAGTGTAGTGTGATCAACCTCAGTTGTCAATTCATGTTTCGGGTTACTTCAATTCAACGTTGTTTTTCAGTTTCCACTTCCCAGCAATCGAGAAAAGCAACAAATTACTAATACACATCCCTTTCTCTTTAGTACGATCATCACAGTGCTCACCCCTTCCTCCACCGTTTGATTTTAATCAATTGCTCCTGCCTCTGGTCAACCACACAACTACCATCCATAATCACACCATACTATGTCTAATGATTTTCATTTTCTATTTCCGCTTTTTATTATAACTATTTTTTTACTTCATTTAATTAAAAAATATTAGTTAATATCGTTTACTTTTATTAACTTTACTTAAACAATAAGTTTCTAATCAAATAATCTTTCACTAAAATTTAACATAAAAAATAAAAAAAAATATTAAAAATAAAATTTCAATTAAAACATATTTTAAAACAATCTTATTAATTGAATTTTTATATTTAAAATATAAATATAATTTTTTATTTATATTCGAGACAGAAAGAAATAGTAACTTGATGCTTTTTTTACTTAGTCCCTTTTAAATTATGTAAAAAATTATCAGTAAATATAATGTTAGATAAATATTTACATATTTAATTTTATACTAATAAATTAATTTTGAGATTAAAATTAATTTTTAAATTTAAGTAATATTTTATTTAAAAATGATTTTAAAATATTATGATTGTTGTTAAATGTTACTTAAACTCACTTTAAAAGATAAAAAGTGAAGTATTTTTAAATTAAAATAACGAAAATAGAAAAAATAAATAGAGAATTAAAACTGAATTTAAAAAATTATAAAAAAAATTAAAAACATAAAATTATTAAGACAGTTTTTCTAAAAAAAGGAGACCACTTGAAATATTATATAGTCACGTTATGTTTTAAATATAGATTGCTGTAAAATTTTAACCATCTTCATTTTTTAACAAACACGGCGAAGATTTTCTTGTTTGAAACGAGAATATAAAATTTAACATTTTCTTATTTACATTTTTAATATAAATTTTTCTTATTCATTATGTAATGTTAAACACCCCATTTTAAATTGAAATTTAAGATTTTTTTATAAAAATTAAAAAAATTAAAAAATAATTTAATTAAAATATTTTTATTCTTTGTCTAAATTTCTAAAAACATGTTATTAAGTACTTAAAAATAAAAATAAAAAATAATGATAATATGTATATGGTTAAAATTTATTGATTTAGCAAAAAAAAAAAAAAAAAAAAGGTATCTGTGAAAATTTATAAAAAATATTATGTTGATGATAATGATATTTTTTCTATTTATTTAATGCTTTTCTATTAAAAGAAAGAAGCTATAAGCGTAGTAGGAATTAAGATATGAATCCTTGCGCGAATTGGTGAGGGCATATTTGTTTTGGCACTCAGCTGAGACTGAGGTATTGCATGCGTTATAAAGGAGTGTGGTTCTTGTGACAGCTAAGTTCTGTGAACTCTGATCAAGCTCTGGGTATAGCTTCATAGACCTGTAACATATGGACAATCCAATTAATTATCCATTTCCTTGTTCCAGATCCCAATTTACATATATATTCACATCAAATTCATTGGCTTTACACTTACACAGACCAATATTCACACAACTATGAAACTTACAGCTAAATAATCCCAATGGCCAATGTTGTCCCACCAAAAGTAACACAACTAGAGGAAATTCTATTATACTTTCTTAAAGTGCAACAAACATTAAACATCACTGTACAAAATTTGTTGCACAATAGCAAAGTCAAATATATAAAATTCATTTTATCAATGGGGAAGCTAATGTAAATCACTAAATCATGTTGCTTCCAGAATTATAAGGGTCACTAAGATATCACGCATAACACTGCGTAGCAACATTAAGCTTTTTTCATGACAGAAGGATCACAATCGCTTATAAAAAATAAAAAAAAATAAAAAGTAAAGTAATCACAATTTGGAATGGACTGACTCTTCTGGGTATTGTATTAGTCTTGTAGTTGGTGATAGTAATGTACCTTTATTCCCATGATTGATCTCCACAAAAAATATTTTACTTTGGATGCAGCCCATACTAAAAATATAAATGAACAAATACAAGGTGACCTTTTTTTGCTATCTACATTCCCCACTATCAACTTTTACAACAATATCGTTATACACAAGTTTTGATTTATTATTTCGGAATTTGAATTCCAAAAATCTAATTATTACATATTTTGAAATTAAACCTTTGAAAATCTATTTATTACAAAGTCTAAAGTTAAACTTTCATAAGTCTATTTGTATTTTACAAAATTAAACTTTGAAAGTCTATTTATTACACGTTTTGGAAATAAAATTTTAAGTCTATTGATAGTTAATAATTGCAAGTGTTTGTCCTCAAATAATAAATATCAAATCTACAAAGAGCGTACGTTTGACTTATAATTGTCACAATTCAATATGAATTAAATAAAGAAAAATAATTCAAAAGAGTATTGATTTTGTGAATAGAAATTGTGAATCAATTTTAAATAAAAATAAGTAATTAAACTTGAAAAAAAATCAATAATGAGATAATTTGAGGTTTCTCATTAATATTTTTTATTGACTAAATCTTTTTTATTTTTATATTCTCGTTAGCTCTCTACAGATGTGTATTAACTTAAAGTAACTTTTTTTTCATGATATAAAGTGTATTTAATTGAATTAAATTTTATTTTCATGATAGTTATGTTTAATTAAATTTATTGAGTTCTTAAAGGATTAAACATACTTTAGTGATTTAATCCCTAAGTTTGCTTCCTATGGTTTTAACAATTAGGTTCACCTTTTTATTTTTTTCCTAAATGTTTAAAATTATGAAAAATAATGATAAAACATCTTGTAGAGGCAAATTCAATAGAAAATAAATCAAGAAGAGAAACCCAAAAATAACTTAAAGATACCTTGGTTAAACATCAATAATTGTCAATGACTAACCCCAATCCTATAATAAGATGACTACTCATGCATAGTCATGGAAAACAAAACAATAAAAAAAAAATAAGGTTCAAACACTAAAGAGAGGTAAAGAAGAAGAAGAATCCAAGCTCTCACTCTTCACCATTTAAACATAAAGTTTTGAAATTCTTTTACTGACTTTAAGGGGTTAATTTATAATTTAGATACAATTAAGGTCCAAATTCAATAAAAAAAACTTTCTAACAAGCCACCTTGAAATGGTGGATGTCACCATTCACAAAAAAGGAACATAGCATCAATGGAGGTGCAATTAAGGTTCAAGTTCAATAAAAAAAAAAAAACTAAGCAATAAAAAAAAGACTTTCTAACACACCACCTTAAAATGATGGGTGTCACCATTCACGAAAAAGGAATATAACATCAATGGAGGCACTACCATTGTGTGGTAGTGCACATGCAAATGAGACTTCTAGCATAAGGAGAAGTAGCACTAAGGTATAGGGAGTGTCACCATGTGGTGATGCATATGGAATGAAGCAACAACATAAAGGGAAGCACCACTAAGAAGTGGTGAATGCTACCATGGGGTGGTGAGTTTCTATTTAAGAATTCTTCAAGTTTTTTCGTAATGCTCATACTGCAATGACTTATACATCCTTTAATGTAGACTTCCAAACTTCTTTAGGTTATTAAATTTTTTCACAGTCTTTTAAATCTTTAAGAGTCTATCCTTAGAGGAAAAATAACTTATTCAAAATTTTGTTACAACCAAAAACACACAAAAAGCGTAACAAAGTTCTAGATAAGAAGAATGTAAAAGATATACATATTGAATCATTAACAAACGTACCAAATCAAATATTTTGATGAGTAAAGAGTATTATTCTCCCAAAGGACTCATGCAATATTTGACAAT
This sequence comes from Pachyrhizus erosus, assembly GCA_026544285.1. Classification (NCBI taxonomy): domain Eukaryota; kingdom Viridiplantae; phylum Streptophyta; class Magnoliopsida; order Fabales; family Fabaceae; genus Pachyrhizus; species Pachyrhizus erosus. Next base: position 10,336 of record JAMLFT010005429.1, on the reverse strand, counting down.
TTCACTAGTTTTTAGCAACTAATCTTACTGAATGAAATGATAGAGAAACAAACTTATATTTTACTTAAAAGATAAAGAAATTCAAATGAAAAATATTTTAGGGATTAGATTTTACCAATCATTACTCTTGTTCAAAAGATGCATAATATTTACTTTGAACTTCAGTATTAATATCAATCATATAATGATATTCTAAATGTTAATTCCTTAAGTGAAAAAAGTTTAAGTTCTTTTATTAACTATCAATTCATTACATGCTTAATAAAAGAACATGCTTTAAGCTTTATGACCCAAAAATAACCAATAAATCAAGTATTATTCCTAACTAGGGAATTCATTGAAATTTAAGTTCTAGATAAAAAAAAAAATACAAAAGTAAGGTTCAGTTACATCTAAATCTAATGATGGAGAGTTTTAGCTACCCATTTTTAAAGGCAACACCAAAATACAACGATGGATGGAAGAAGATTGAAGAAAGGAAATACAAAGTTTTTCCTTCACTTAATAGTACATTTGTTGTAAAATGAAGCTCCCTTTCAAAATGGCAAGTTTGATCTTTATATAGAATCCAAAAATCGCAATCCTTTAGTGAAAATTCGCTTAAGCTAAAAAATTCTTACTTAAGTTAATCCTACAATTAATCAATATGTGTCATTTACACTTAAGCCAAAAAATTCTAATTTGAGTGAATTTCCAATTTGAAGCTTAGACACAATTACTTTGAATTTTCTTCTTCATGCATTCAACTGTCTTGCTCTAAATTTCCTTTTCAGGAAAACTTCATTCCTTACAAAAAGATCCATAAAAAATGAGTATAACATGCCAAAATGTTTAATAAGAATGAAAAACTAGATATTTACAAAAGTGTAACAAAATAAGCCAAACAAAGATCTAAATAAGAGAGAAAATAAACCTAAAAATTTATCTAACCATCAAATATTTATGACAATTATCAATAACCTAAATCATTAATAATACATGCAAACTACTAATAAAAATAATGTAAAATATGTAATGAAATACAACATATCATCTATAAGTTTAATTTTGAAATATTTAACAAGTAAACATCTAGAAATCTAATTTCAAAATATATAACAAATAAACTTTCATAAATTTAATTCTGCAATATAAAAATGAAGTTTTGAAAGTTTAATTCTAAAACATACAAATGAAAATTTCAAAATATAATAAATAATATGTTTTTACATACTTTTTAAATTTTGAAAATATTCTTACACACTTCTTGAATTTAAATTTCCAAATTTATTTCATTTTTCTTAATGCTGAAATTTAAATTACAAAACAATGAAAACACACATTAATAATGGCATTATTGAAAATTTACAAAAATAATGAAGGGAACATGGATAATAAAAACATGATTGCAAAAAACAATATTTTAAATATAAATGAATAAACTAAAGGTTAGCTTATTCATATGGATATATATATATACTCTCCTTTTTTATATATAAATTTAGAGGAAATCCTTGTTAGTGTTTCAATTATGTGTTCATCTCTTTAAGTAGTTGGTTTTTATGAGTTTTTTTTTTATAGGAAAGTTAGTTATGCCGCTTGACAATAATTGAGTCATGTTGGGTTGTTACAAAAATGTTAAAATGAAGTACAACCTCAGTAGTTTTCTTTCCATCTTAGGGTTCTTGATCCAAGGTAACCCTAAAATAACTACTTTTGTAAGTTTCCTTCCCATCATGTTTTCCCCATTCAACAATGATCCTACACACGATTTCACTTTATTTACACTTTGCTTGCTTGAGATTATTCTTTGAGGGAAGAAAATGGTTTACATGGAAATATACAAAAAGTGACGAAGTATTTGTGTTTGAAAATATGATTTTGTTTTAAAAGTTTTAAAAAATTGACAAGACCCACAAATCAAAGTTTCTTTGCAAACATGGTGAAAAAATAGGTAAAATCTACAATATTAGATGTACCAATGTTCATTTGAATAAAAACATCCCTACAAGACCCTTGTGCTAAGGGTGTTTGTGATGTAGTTTGATTTGTTTTTTAAAAGAAAAATCATCCAAACCAAACATAAAATTAATATACGACTTGGTTTAGTTCAATTTGGTGGTTTTTATTTTTTAATTTATTAATACAATGTTAAATTTAATAACTAAATTTACATCATTATTATGCTATATTGATTTAAACATTAATTATTTATTTGTTTCTATTTAAAATATTTTAGTTAAAAATGATATTTTTATACTATTATTTAATATTATTCTTTAACAATATTTATATACTCTTTTTTATAACATATAAAAATAAATAATTTATTTTAATTATAAAAATAATGTTATAATTTAATTTAATATTTATTATTAATAGAATAACAAAAATAACATATTATAGATATCTTATGAAAAGATTTAAATTATATATCACATATTAAAACTATTAAAAGTTAAAAATAATACTGTATAATGTGCAATATCTATTAAGTAAAATTGATATTAGTATAATGTGCGGTTTAGTTTGAATTGGTTTAATTTTGGAAACATCATCCAAAATTTAAATCAAATCAATCGATTATGCAAATTAATGATTCAAACAAATTCATAAAAAATCAATTATTAGTTGTTTATGATTTTTTGGATTAATTTAAGATCTTGTTTTAGATTGGTTTGGATTTGAACACTCCTACCTTATGCATTGCATACACATGTAACATTTTTTTTATCTTTCGTTGGAAAATCTATGTAATTATTAAAAGATGAATAATTCATACATAAAAAGTTTTGTTGATTGTAATAATAAAATAAATATATTTAATATAGGTTATCATTTCACTGTCTATTGCGTATGCTTTTGTTAATAAATTCATTCAACTTGAAATATAATAAATTATATATCTCATGCTTAATCAATTATATATTTTTTATTAAAAAAAGTGTCTTATATTAAAAATAAACAGGATAAACATTTTTAAACAAATATAAAATACAAAATTTTATATTTTTTTATTCTTTTCTCACTTATCAATCCATTTTAATTTCATTTTAAAATCTTACTTTTCACTTCTTTTAATCCGTGACTTTTCTCACATTTTTTTTTCCCTTTCCTCACAACCATACACAATCATAAACCCTAAACCCTTAATTCACTTCTATGACATTTCACTTTTTGATTGTACCTTCCTCTATTCGCCGATGATCTGTGCGTTTTTTCCCATACTCCATTTATTGGCGAAGTGTTCCTTTGTGGCTGAGCAGATACAAACATACTAATATGAGTAACATTATGGTGATAATTAGTCCAACAAGATGTAAACCAAGACAATAGATAAGGAGTGCAATTAGTATGTTCTATATAATGTTTTCCTCTCTCCTGTGTTCTTGTCTTTTTATTTTCTTGCTTCATGAAAATCAGATTCAAAAGTTCATGAGCGTAAAATTGATGTGTATGGCATCCATGTTTGAAGACTGTAGAAGCATATTGAAGGTGATTCCTGGACACTGTCCAAGCTATATAGACTGTAGATGTTGAATAGGTAAATTATTACAAATTAAGTAGTGTAAGAAATATCAACTGTCCAAGTTTAAGATTACCTATAACTAAAAGCTGCCTTCTGCATATATATGCGTAATGTTATGATGCTAAACTATCTTAATATTTTGGTTGCGTGTGGTTTGTCATGCAGGAGACCTGGAGTTCTTGCCCTAGTGAATTATTATGATTGAGAGCTAAGTGGGTAGCTGAATACATCACTGGAAGAGAAAGATGTGGTGGTTTTTATATCAACCCTGAACAGTGGTTATCAAACGCCTGAGGAAGTAATTAATATCACTTACTAAACACAGTTGTAAAAGTCATTAGTGAACAAAGTTTTTTAAAAAATTCGGCAGTCAAACGGGTGAATCAACTTACATAGCCTCGTATGCATAATGCTGTTTACAGTCTTTCAACCAAAATCAAAAGTAAAATTTGCTTATTTGTTCTGAGAGAACCTGAATGATGCATAGTTGGTTATGGCATTATACACTATTGTAAGGTGTGATCCACTTGTTCATTATTTGCTTCATTTATCCAGAGCCATCGGCTAAATAGTTAAGAATCTTTGCCTTGGGCACAAATTGTAAGCACCGAGAGAACCAGGATGAAGAATTTCTTAACCGGATAATTTAAGAAATTGTGTTTTTACTATTTACTAATAATTACAAAAATGTGATCATGTTTTCGTTTTGTTTCCAGCTTTTAATAAAATGGTGAAAATGACAATAAGAGTAAAAGATATTGATTTCCTTAAACCAAACAGTTTTAATTATCTTATAGCCGCCGCCTATTCACGATTTGACTTTTTTTCTAGGTTGGATTTTGTTTAGAAACACATGGGGTTTACTCAATTTTCAGTAATCAACATGCTCAAATAAGTTTGGAGTCAGTTTCAAAATATAGTTGAATTGCAATTCTTCCATGTTTTCAATTTCACAGATAATACTACATTAAATAATACCCAGCAAACATCTTTGGTCGTACACTTCAATCTCATCTTTCAATTTTAGCTTTAACAATATTCACGACAGCAAGAGGGCAGCAATATTAATTTACAACATCACCCAAATATTTTCTGAAAAAATACACGTTCTGTACAGCAATACACTTCAAGAATAAAAATGATTTCAGAAACTCCAGCCCCATGTTTGCTGATTAACACTGTAGCTAGAATACCCGTCATCCACATAAATATTTTCTTGGATTCTATTGCATCACAACTTGTCTAGCAACCATGGAGCATAGCACAATGAGAAATGAACTCTTAAAAAGAATTTAGGAATGTTATTAACGATTTTTTCCTTTGTATCTACGTAACATAAGATATCCCCCTCCTCTCTCCAAGAACAAGTAGGGGAATCCTAGACTATAGCATGCCCAGTAAAAATTGGTTCAAACCTCTACTCATTGAATCTTACAATTTTCTAAAGATGTCTCTTAACACATCCTGCTGAGAACTAAGGTTATTTCTCAGCCGCTTTACACAGGTGAATCCATCTTGTGTTCCCATAACAAAGAGTTTTGATTTTGGGGACTGTAGGATGGCTTTGCAGAGTCGTCAGAAAAGGCTTGAGTCAGTCCTTCCGAGTGGAAAACCTATGTTTATATAGCCAATGCTCAATCTGATCAACAGCAGACCCTGCTGTAGGTGTACCTGTAATAATAAAGAAGTAACTCAAATATAAGGCAATTCTTCAGGCTTGAACATTCATGAAATACATGGTGCAAATTGTAATCTAAGGTAGCATCCTTTTCATAGGACAATATCTCCTCATGCAGATTACGAATGAATTGGGGGAACTGTCACAGACAAGGATATGGATTAACATCAAAAGTCTAAATAAAAGTCCATGTCAACTCCAGCACACATGCTATATAATTAAATAACATGTCAACACTCAATTGGAAACATGATCTGCAAATGGGTCTATATCTAAACCAGGAACAAAATATATCATTCCTTTCATGTCCTTTGCATAATTTCATTTGGGTACCCGAAGATAAATGAATCAGGTACAGCCGTGATTGTCCTACAAACAAGGCTAAAACCTCAGAAGATAGAGCAGTGATTGTATTTTTGAATTCTCATGTCCATCACCAAAATGGTGCCAGAGAAATACATTCTGACACCATATCTCCCATCAGAATGAATTTTCCCATCATTTCAATAATTGTATCCTGACCTGAATTTTTCATCCTCATTTGCAAAACATAATATCTAATAAGCATAGGAAGTTCAGATGCAGATACACTAATCAACAGAAACATTGTTATTCAAATATAACTACAAGAGTAAAATTAAATGCAATAAGTTTTGCACAATGACAACAAGAATATGCACCCTACCTGTAAGAACCAACGACTTCCACAATTTTGAATGCATAAGAGCATCTCCAACACAGAAATTCTCTTTGGGTTCTTAGGTTGGACCACCTATTTGTACACATCACTTATTTTCACCTTTTCCAATTTAAGGATCTCATAAGAACTCAATCTCTCCCAGTATCTCTATAAAATTAACTAAATAGGTCCCACAAGCTGTAAAAGAAGTGGTCCTTGTACAAGAACTGTATCCAACTTTCTTTAAGAACCGATTCCTCTGCAATGGCTTTTTTTTTAAATTGATACCAATACCATGCCTTGGATACTGCACAGATTCTGCGATGCAGATGGCCTAAGAAAGAAAAGACGAAGCCAGAAGAAAAGGGTGGATTGTTTCTAGCAAAAGTTCCACACAACCTATGGATAGCAGAAATAGGTGAGCACTAAAGAATAGCAAATAAGAACAAACAATTTCGTACATACCTAAGGACGTGAGGCTTTCCTGATTGAAGGGACCAGCACGAGCCAACATTTCAATCAAGTCTAGAAGTTTTAACTGCACCATAGGAGTAAACAGCAATAATGAATCAGAACTCTAACAGAAGCATTGGAAACCGGCTCTTTATAAGGATTAATTGGGCTATAGATGGAATCAATAAAAGATTACGAGAATCATTATTTCAAGGGCAAGTTCCAACATTAACTGCATGACTTGTTTTTCATGCTCCACACACAATAAGCCAGACTAACTAAGAAGATCAAAGAAAGTTTGTGATGATATAATTGCATGCAACTTCATTGTATTAATAGCATTATCGGATACTCCAGCAGTTACAACACACAGCAAGTTTGTAAACCTTAATGTATACATTCAATGAAAATAGGTCCAAGTCCCCATCGTCACTTTGGAACCCATGGAGGGTTGTAAGCAAAAGAGAAAAACTGGGGGCTTTCTGAGCAGAATTATTAACTCCCAGGATCTGCCAGTGCTCCCATAATGTCACATTTTGCATCAAGGGAAAGTCGATATTGGGATCCTGAAGCACTGGTAACCATTCCACTTTTCAAAATTTCAACAGCATGGGTAATTTTGTAGGCCAGATGTCCAGACATTCAGGGTGTTAAAGTATTATCTTTTCTGATTAATAACACACTTATTACGAGCCAATTAATGCACAAACCCAGTCAACATTTAAAAATGAGAAAAAATTTGAGAGAATGTGAACAAACCTGTGAGTTAACTTCAATTATAAGACAAGACAAGATCCTGAGGACCCCTGTATGGTGTCCATCAGGCACCAGAAGAGGCACTATCAAAGTCACACCACTAGCTGAGTGGAATGAAGCTCGATTAGCCTCAGCTTTCTTCAATAAAGATACAAAGCAGTCCAAGGCAATAGCAATTGTAGCTTCAACTTTAAAAATAGGGAACTTCCCAGAACCAGATTCCAGAACTCCTTTCTTAAATAAAGGAGGGATCAGCTGTTAATTACCTTTTTCAAATCTAGATTGAATACAAAATTCCTTATACGAATCAAAACTTTCTTGCCATTTAGACATCTGTCTCTTCAATAGATTGTATGCCTTTAAACCCTGAGGTTCAAGCTTCTTCACAGGAGCATCAAACCTCAACTTGACAGGGGAAAGATCGTCAAATATTTCTTGTCCAACAGATTCAGTTTGCTCATTGGACTTCTCTGAAACATGAGAAATGAATGTCTCATAAATTGTATCACTATAAACAGACTTTTCCTGTACAAGGTCCATGGCCGACGAGTTGAATGCAACTGGACGGTATAACAAAAAAGATTTTGGTTTTGAAGAACCAACCCAAGTTTCCTCTCTATCCTCGGCAAGGGAGACTGCATGATCATGAAGGTGTGTAGGGTCATAAGCTGAAACAGCAATCTCATCAGCCACCTGCATAACTTCTTTGTATTTGAGGCCTAGCTCTGCTTCTACTGTTCCCTCCAAATTTGAGTACCCATTGCGAAATTCATTAAGCACAAGTAGAACAGGAAAAGGAATAACTGGACCCACAATGTCATCATTGCTGTGGGGTGATGATTTCCTTAAAAAGAATGGAGGCAATTGAGGAAGGTCAGGAACAGCTAAAAATTCCAATGCTACCCTACTATGGTTCAGGTCTCCAACAACATGGCATTTGGCATAACTCAAAAATGCCAACTGTAATAGTTCCATAGGTAATTCAGACCATAATCTTCTCAGAGCAACCTCATGTAAGCTTGCCGGTAGCTTGACATCATTAAAAACTGAAGTAATTGCAGGACATGATCTTGATTGGCCAAACCCACAAGCATTTAATTTCCCACACAATAACTCATGCACTTCTGCACAAAAAGGTTCCTTGTCCTGAGCATCCTTACAGTTCTTTTCTAGTTTTGTAACCAGTAATTGAGTAAGATTACCACTTGCATATGCATAAAGGTAATCGAATTTTAAGTAGTGAAAATTTTTTGGAAATTTGTATTTCTCATCACTCTCAGGATACAGTAGATGTTGGTCCAAACAAAATACTTGATCATGGCAATCTTCCATGTATCTAGCCTGCGCCCAAGAGGCATGATATCTCTGCAATTCAAACCTTCCCGATGACATTAGCCTTATCAGTGTAAAACCCCCATTTTCATCTGGTTCACACAGTAATGCAGCAAGGTCATTACTTAAAACACCAAATCCCAAAACTATCTCTTTCTTTAGCTGCCAATCTATCCACTCCGGAAGAGCATCCTTAGAGAACTCCTTCCTTAAGAGACAACTACCACAATGACACTCACGACCAGATAAATTGATCTCAAATGGAAGCTCCCAAGCACAGACGTTTAGGTTAATCTTGGAAGTGATTGACCTTTTACGAAAGGGTAATATAGATCCATAGCAGAAGATATTGAACTCACAGTTCCAAAACGATCCCAACATAATACAAAACCCAGAATCTGAAGCGAGCTTAAAAGCATCTTCCCTCGAGTGGGACCTCAGCGTAGACAAGCTTAATACAGATATGAAGCACGGTCCTTCAATACCATGCATCCACTGCAACACTGGCATCAAAGGCTTCCTCACATCACAGAGAAGCAAAAGACTGGTAGAAGCGATGGCAAAGTAAAAATTGTCAGGACCAGCCCTTGACAATGCAAGAAACCGCTCATTCTCATCCGGAGCATACATTCGCAGCGTCCCAATCTTCATTAAACAACTCACGCTAGACTCTTTGAGCCTCAAATCAATCAAGAAAACAGCATCAGAACGCGCAAGGACCAAAATCCTGGGGTGCCAACTAAATTCACAACTCAGCCACACCTTGTTTTCTGCGGAATCATTCCAGGGTACCCTCAACCTAGTCCCCTTGAAAGCAGCAGCGGAGCCATGAGACTCCAAATCAAACAAGAACAACTGTCCATTCTCTAGCAAAACTAGGCTCTCTTCCAATATATGAGGACTCCAACAAGCATGAGCCACAGGGCAAGTCTTGAACGTTTTACCACCCAAATAAAACACGCTAGGCCTCTCCAAAATCGAGTTGTGCTTCACAGTGAACCAGTGAACGGAATAGAGAGTGGAAGCCAACAAATAGCCGATAACAAGGGAATCATCCACGAGAGCAAAATCGGCAACGGGGTTCACCGAAATGTTCATGATACGGTGCGCGGAGCCAGTGGATGCATGAAAAACATCGGCATTGGCGTCGAGCTGGATGTGCAATTGGCCATCCTTGACTCCGAGCATGAAAAAGGCGAGTTTGTCGTCGTTGGGGCCGGTGGGGAAGAAAACGACGGCGTTTGGACGGTCGGGGTAGTTGAGGAGGTGGATGCGGTTGCGGAGGAAGGGGGAAGCGGTGTCGTTTTGATGGGGAGAGGAAAAGAGGGAGGCGACGGAGGAAGCGGTGGAGGGAAGAAGTGAAGAAGGGTGGGAAGAGGATAGGAAGCGCGATGGTAAGAGATGCGGAGGGAGATGAAGAGAGGGTAGGAGAGAGGGGGAAGAGAAGAGAAGGGAGAGGGAGTGAGGGATAGGGTTAGGGTTAAAGTGAAGGGGACCCAGAGGGAGAGTGTGGGATTGAGATTGAAGAAGAAGAGGGGATACAGTGGACGCAGCTATTGGGAAGAATGATTTCCATTCTTCGGAGAGTTCCATTGGCTGTCACGTTTTCTTCTCACTCACTCACTCACTGCCGGTGGTTCGAGTTTGCAGTTGAGGAGGAGCCAGAGACTGACACAGAGTCGAATGGAAGTACATGGGAATGGTCTTCACCTGCATCTGCCTCCACCATTCGCTTTTTTATAACCTTCTCATGCTGTTCATTTTTACTGCTTTTATTTTTGTTTAAACTTTCCCAGCTTTTTGTTAGATTTTAAAATTCCCACTTAAATTTGTAAAAACTTCTCATTCAAAGTTTTTTATTTATATTATTATAAACATATATTTATATAATTTTATAAATTAAAAATAAAAAAAAATAACCTTTTTACTT